>SKCR01008228.1:0-36998 GCA_019454045.1 Zanthoxylum bungeanum | reverse complement strand
ACGAATTCTTGAATTATATCAAACTACAATATTAAATCCAATTTAATTTGTATTCAATACTAATTCTTTATTTAATTCTAAATTAAATAATTACACTTTTTAATGAGCCTTTTTCGACTAAGATTCTAAATCTAATCTTTACGGGTCTCAAAGCCCAATTAACATCCAATGTCAATTTAATTAAAGTCCAATGGGCTTTCAATTAATTTATAAGGCATGGACTTTGGCAACCAAAGCCCAATAAGGAATCACCCTTTTGCCAAAAATCAATTTAGGCCCATTAGGCCCAATTAAAATTTTAAAGGTCCATTATATCATATTTGGACTTTATGGAAATGGTTTTAGGCCCAATTGGATCCAACCAATTAACCTAAACCAAACTTGGCCCAACCAAGCCCATTAAGCCCAAATACAACTTTATTAGCCCAATTCCAAATTTAGCCCAACTAAATTTAGAGGTCCCAAGATCAAAACTCAAGCATGAATCATAAGCGAATACAACGACGGAAGTGCGGAATACTTACATCGAGCGGTTGAGAGACGATTTGGAAACAAAAACGAACTGAAATTCTGCTCACTGCCCACTGCTCATTTGCGCCCACTGCAGCAGTTTGGTTGTCTGTTTTGCGCCATTTTGAACATCAAAAATGAGCTTCAAGCTTCATCAAAAACGTTCCCGGCTCATGGGCGAACCTCCCTACCACCTTCGCAAGACTCGTAGTGTGCTAGCACTTGCGGTTATCACCATGAAAACGCAACTCTTGCTTCCCTTTGTTCACGCCATTTTTGGTTCAAAACCAGTGAAGAAAAATGGTCATTTTCGTGAGAAGAAGAGAAAGAAATAGGGAGATAGAAATGTGTTTGCATGTCACGAAAAGTGTAAAGCCTTTTTGATTATATATTTTCCAAAATAATAATCAATTTCCATTTAATTTCATCTAATAAATTAAATGAATTTTGGAGCCAAAAACCAAAAGTTTTCCCTCCACTAGCTTTCACTATTCCCATCAACTTTAAGTCATATCAACTTTAATAAAGTGACATGTCTTTCAATCAATCAATCACATCAATCAATCACATCACTCAAAGTGACATTTGTTTTGACGCTTGATGTGATGAATGATTTGACGCTTGATGCGACTTGCGATGCCGCACTCGAATTTGAAATACGAATGCGCTCGCAATCACACTCGGGCTCGGGTTCGTTAATTCCAAATTAACGATTTTTCCGTCGCGTCGTAATTAAATGATTACGCCTAGCGAATTCACTATTCAAGTCGCTAACGAATTAATTCTAAATTAATTCGTTCACCCGAATTAAAATCTAATTTTAATTCCGCGTCGAAATCTAATTTCGTTTAATATATCGAATATATTAATTTAATCGATTAATTCCAAATTAATCGTTATCTCTCTCTAGACGATATTTTATCCTAGATAAAATATGTCCGTTATTAATCATAGATTAATTTTCTCTCTTCTATATAATCCCAGATTATACAAGAGTGCGAGTTGTGCGTCATCGGTGGATTATCGGGAAGCGACCCATGAGATCCCCGGATATATTGGTAGTAAATACGGTCATCGGAGTATCCGAATCACGTACGTACCAAGTACTACGTTTTACCGATTTACGAGACAAGGTCGACTCTTAGCAAAGCACCAAGTCTTCCAATTCTCCGGACATATCCATTTAAGAATATTAAGATCTGTATCAAGCATAGTATACCATTGTATTGTGCATATCGGCCCAGTATCGGATAGTCACGTGCTAGGCCTAGGGCTGGATAAGTGTCTGCCCCGTACGAAGCACATGTCGGATGTCTGGTAACTAGTCTCTATAATCGGATATACATGACCTTGTCATAATATCCCGATGGCCGCGCAGCACTTAAGAGCACTAATACCGTATCCTGCGTGACATCATCTCCACTATGACTAGAGTGATACTTCCGTCTTGACATCAGATCCAATACACTACGACTCTCTGATAAACCCAGAAGTGGTGTACGCAGAACCGGTTAAAGCCTGTACCACCAAGACCAAAGTCTATCGATTATCGTAAGTATTAGCGATGTAAGTCTCAGGTTAAGACTATACACACCTACCTTGATTTCGGCCTCCCCTAGACACATAGTCATAATACCAATGGGATTCCGAAGGGTCTATCCAGAGCGAAGCTGTTTCCCGTACAATTGGTGAAACACGACCTCCTATCGCACTTGCATAAGTCTCCAACACTTATATATATGAGAACTATGCCGTTGTGCCCTCACAACGTGCACAAGTGCAATACTAGCCTATTCCGCATTATCGATGTCCAGTCTCGATAATACTCCGGCTAGGGATATTTAATGATTAATCCTTCGGGGACTGATACTGTCTCATATCATTCTCAGTCCAGGAACTAATCATAGGGACCTCTCTTCATTTATATATATCTATGATGATCTAATCACAAATGATGAGAGTGCAATTTCCTTGTCACATAGTTAATTTGCTACAACAACACAATGATCTGTGCAAATAGTGACGCTATGGGTCATTTTGTCCAACACCGTTAGCAACTGAGCCCATTCAATTGTATTGTGACAATAAGGGGGTATACCGCAGGCTAATGAACCGCGGTCTCATCAATGATCCAAGCATGTTCTTCGACATTTCCATCTGATTCGTGAGATCATACATCGTGGCGATGTGAAGATCGAGAAGGTCGTATCAGAGGACAACATTGCAGATCCGCTGAAAAAAGCTATTCCTCAGCAAAAGTTTGAGCGACATGTATATAATTCAGGTATTAGATGCTTGAGTGACTGGCTTTAGGCCAAGTGGGAGATTGTTAGACAATTATGACCCATAGCGTCACTATTTGTAAAAGACATTGTGGTTTTTGTACAAATTAATTATGTAGCAATGGAAATTGCATTTTATCATTTTTTTATTTTATCTAGTCGAAACTCTTTGAATTTATCAAAAGTTTCCAATTTATTTTTCATAAGAAACAATAACTATAACGTGATGCCACATCCGTAAAGGTTGTGAAGTATTCACATCCACCTCTAGCCTAGCTAGACATGGGCCCACTTACGTCACTATGAACGAGGGCTAACAGATCGGTGGCACTTGAACTTTTACCAAGTAAAAGGTGTTTTAGGCACTTTGCCTAATTAAACTAGATTCGTAGACATCATTTGAATTAGAATCAAATCCGTCCTAGTATCCACTCTTCGAAAGTGTGGATATACGAGTCTTGTTTAATGTGTCCCAGACAACACTACCACTTTTAAGTCTCATCTGATTAAATCAGTTTGAGCTATTTGTTTGTCATGTTATACGTTTGAGATTCATTTATATTCAAAATATAAATACTGTTATTCACATCTAATGTGTTTATCTCAATATCATCTTTATAAAATAAAACACTTAGTGTTCTAGAATATAAAGGTATACCCACAACGAGTTACACTAGATATAGAGATAATATTTCTAGTCAAACTAGGTACATTATAATAGTTTCCTAATTTAAGTACATACCCAAAGGGTAGTTCCTAAACTTAGGTTTCTACGATTAAAATAGTGACTCTCGTCCCATTTTCGACTCGCAGGTATATCTGAACTGAAGCCAGTCTCCTGCTTATCAGCAGATCCCACACAATAGTATATATATTTATGTATTACATCTAGTATCAAAATCCAATTTTGAAACTATTAGTGAACATGTTTATGACAAACATATTTGAAGCCGGAGCCTTGCCTATCTTCACTTCCTTCATGTCTACCTTGTTCATACGGCAGTCACGCTTCCAGTGACCCCATTTGCCACATTCTAGGCAGACATCTTGGTATATGTCCATTGTCTTCCAAGAAGATTGTGATGATTTTGCCTTTGCCCTTTTTTAGAAGCTCTGGCTCTGCCTCCTTGAGTATAGCCATAAACTCTCCAAAAGTTTACTATTGGTTCCTAATGAACCTGCCCCGGCTTTCGGGTATAGACTATAAGATCAAATCTTTGGTAGTCTCGGCCACGTAGGTAATGCCCAGCTAACCTAGATGATCGATGTCAGTAACCATCTGCGACACCTAGTGCTTGACAGATGTACCCTCTGACATACGCGAGCAAAAGAGCTTCTTTTACAATTTGTACTTCTAAGATCTAAGAATAGATCTATGAAGATCTTTAATTTCATCATCAAGGTATATGGATCTAATCCTTAGTTTTGACGACAAAATTAAAGTGTCATTGCATCAAGCATAAAGGATTGAGCACTAAAGTTATCATCACCATGAGTCTTCGAAAACTCATGCTCCATTATTTGCTCAACTACGGGCTTAGGACCGAGATGTCACTCTATCAAATATAATAACTTCTCAGGTCCTAGGAATATAATAACTTCTCAGGTCCAACTATCTAATCAACGATTTTGGGTACATTTGAATATAATGATTATTATAGTCTAACTATATAATCAATTATAATTTGATTGGTTAAATTCAAATATATTGATTACTATTATTCAATTATATAATCAATTGTAAATTTAAGTAGTTTGAATACAGTCCAACTGTTAATTAAAACAACAATTAAATATTAGTCCAACTAATATATTTATTGATAAATAATGACGAAAAATGATATGAGCGCGTATTGGCAAGTATCTAAACGAAATTGCAAATTTAATACTTGCCTCCCACTATTTTTCGGCGAGCCTCAAACCCTTTGTTCAGTACTCGGGAAACCTAGTTTCCTAGTGGGCTAGGATCACGTTAAATAACACACAACCCTGACTTTGGCCAACAAGCTCTATGATATTTAACTAGGTAGATCTCTAAGATCAATCAGATCTCATCCAATTCCTAGATCCAGTAGGTGGACATCCAAGTCCGAAACATATATCTAATATATGCCAATATATCCGATATATTCCATAACCTTTTTCCTCTGAATCAATTAAGCATTGGCTTTGGCACAACAAGCTTAATGATTCCAGTTAGGCGGGACCCATTGACTTTGGAAAGCTTCGTAATCGATGTCGATGGACAAGAAGTGATATTGACTTTGGCCAACAAATCACAACTTGGACAAGACATTCGATATGGAACAAAGCCTTCATGATTCAAACACATCCGCGATGGACAAATGTCTTGACTTTGGCAAACAAACCAGTGCCAATCTTGGATCTTGAGAATGAATCACTCAATGGACGAAAAACGCTTAATATTTATTGAGGGTTTTTCGCGTAATTATTTTTGATTAGGTCTCATCATACACCCTTAAACATGCATTCTAAAAGCATAATAAGGCGCGATAAATAAATTAATAATGATATGCGGATGGATATTTAAAACATTTTGTTCCTAGAACAAATCTCTCTCTTTCCTCTCTCCCGGCTAGCACTATTCTTACTTCTACCAATTACATAACACTTCTAAAGAAACCTCATTTACATTGAGGGGAATAGGTGAGGAGAGAAATACAAAGAGTCAAGAGGTAATAGGCTGGACACGCAGGTCCAATTTAATAAATTCTAAATTTTTTACAATAATTTCCAAAATTGCCCTCACCCATCTAATATCCATCCGATATACATTATTCATACATCACATCCATGTTTTCACACAAAGCTTGTTATCAATCAATCTAATCCAATTAATTAATCTTTGATTAATGACCATCCAATGTTCAAACAACGATTTGATTTGCGCGAGTCCAACTCGTTTAAGAATAAGTACTCAAAGTACGAATTCATGAATTATATCAAACTACAATATTAAATCCAATTTAATTCGTATTCAATACTTATTCTTTATTTAATTCCAAATTAAATAATTACGCTTTATTAATGAGCCTTTGCGACTTAGATTCTAAATATAATCTTAATGGGTCTCAAAGCACAATTAACATCCAATGTCAATTTAATTAAAGTCTAATGGGCTTTCAATTAATTTATAAGGCATGCACTTTGGCAACCAAAGCTCAATAAGGCATGCACATATTATAAGCATGCTCAAACAAACAATTTGAATAAAACATGCTCAAATCAAAAATACCCAAATCAAGATTAAGAACCTTAAATTCACTTTCATGCTCAATTATGGCTCTGATAACATTGTTGGATTTTTTAGGTCAAACCAAGATCAATTAAGCAAGAAATCATGTGAATACTACAAAGTAAGAATGCGGAAAATACTCACTTTGATCTGTTTTGGATGTAGGAGATAACAAAAATTCCAAGCCTTTGTGTTGTGCTCCAAGCTGCTCTTTGATGTATGTTGAGCTTCCAAGCTTGTCCTTGAATTCCAAACTCATGGATTGGTTTCCCTATCACCTTTGTATAACTCTTTATGTGCAAGCAAAGGAAGAAATTTGCAACAAAATCTTCCTATTTCTTCTTACAACTTTCGGCCAAGCCAAGATGAATGAGAGGGAGAGGCTCACGATTTTGAGAGAGTTTGGGAGAGGAGAGAGTCTTTTGTTTTTCAAAAAAACTTATATCAAAAGTCTCACACAATTTTTGGTATATGCTTTTCCTAAGAGCTTAATTAAAATTGGAGGGAAAATTGCATTAAAGTCTCTCAACTACTCCCATCACTCAAAATGACTAGATGTCAATCACCAAAAAATGTGACAAGACTTCCATCACTTAAAGTGACTAAAGATGTGACTCGCGATGTGACTTGTGGTCCACACTTAAATTCAAAATCCGAGTGGGCCCGCAATAACATTCCGGGCTCGGGTTCGTTAATTTCGAATTAACGAATTTTCTGTTGCGACGTAATTAAATCAAATTTAATTAAATAATTATGCCTAGCAAAATTACTATTCATGTCCCTCGCGAATTAATTCTAAATTAATTCGTTCGCCCGAATTAAAATCCAATTCTAATTCCGCGTCGAAATCTAATTTCTTTTAATATATCGAATATATTATTTTATCGATTAATTCAAAATTAATCGTTCTCTCTTCTAATAGTATTTTATCCCAGATAAAATCTCTCCGTAATTAATCCTAGATTAATTTTGTTCGAATCATACATCATCGGTGAATCTTCGGGAAGCGGCCCATGAGATCCCTGGATATGTTGGTAGTAAATCCGGTCGTCTGACTATCTGAACACGTACGTACCTAGTACAACTTTTTTACCGATTTACGAGACATGGTTGGCTTCTAGCAAAGCACCGTGCCTACCCAATTCTCCAAAAATATTCTTAAAAGAATATATAATCTATGTCAGGCGTAGTATACGTAGTATTGCGTATTACGATCCAGTATCGAATGTCACATGCAAGGCCTAGGGCTGGAATTGTGTCTGCCCCGTACGAAGCATATATCGGATCTCAGGCAACTAGTCTCTATAATCGGAAAATCATGACCTAGTCTTATTATGAATTGTGGACCCGGCGCAGTTAGCAAGCCTTAGTGCATGTTAGGCGTCGCGACGCTCCAAAATTACCAAAATGCCCTTTTGTCCAATTTTCACTGTTTTGGGCCCAAATCACCTCCAGAGAGTCCTGAAACTTTATTTATCTACAAAATAACACAAAACACATAAAAATATTCACAAAACTTAAGAAACTATACAAAATATTAAGTTAAATGGGTGGGAAATAGTGAAATAATTACCACTCATCACTTGGGCGAAGTGAAAGCGGCATAATAATTTTGATTTTCCGCTGCTCACTCGCGGTTGCTTTCTGACGTGGTATCAGCGCGCCAATTTTATTTTGATTAGTTCTCTCTCAATTGAACTCGAAATTGGGTGTTTAAAAGCTCATTTAAAAGCTAACACCCTGAACTTAATTTAAGACACACATTTTGCATGATTTGGTTAATATTTGAAGAGTGAAATTGCATTTAAAGTTCACGCGTCTGCAGAAAAATGTGAATAGTAAATTTATTCGAATAAAATAAAATGCAATATCATAATTAAATATTAATCAAAGTTATTTAATACCTAAAATAATTCCAACATATTAAAACTCATATGCTTGATGATTCTATGTATGATTAGAATTGGCATGATTATTTTAGGGTGCAAGCATCTAGAGACTTTCTAAGAAATATAGAGTGTATTGCTTATCCTTTAGCTAAGTAATTATTCTGTGATGAACTTAGAGATTTATTACCTTTAAGACTAATAAATATAAATCACTTGCTTATAATAAAAGACATTATAAAAGATACAAGTGGGTTGGGACCAAGGGGTTAATAAAACTTTCCAAACTAAAGTTATTTTAACCAAAGGTATTACTAGAGTTAGATAATGATTTAGTGTCTTCCTTCACTAACTACCTTTTTATAGCCAAAAGGAAAAGCTGTGAAGACATCTAGATAATCATTTACTCAAGGCTTACCTTAAAGCATATTTAAAGTGTTGGACTGATTTGGAGGATCTATTGTTTATTCATGTCACCAAGACAATAAGAGCCTAAGAGGTAAGGGTATTTAAGAGAGTTCGATCCACCATCCCTCTGGGGAATTTTCAATGAGGAATCCATTTGACAGTTATTCACTTAAACATGATAAAATCCTCAATAATAATTTAAGTCTAAAATTTGCCTCCAATTGTAATGTATAGACCCAAATGGCTTAAACTGTATTGGCAGGACTAGGCTTTACCAGACTGACCAATACCAATTTGTCCCGAAATCGTACAATAGAAAATGGTTTGACTTTCCTTAGGCGTGGTCTTATAACTTAGTGGCAAACATTGTGTGTCCACAAGAACTAGCATAAGCTACGACATGTTTGATTTCCCAACCTAATGATCAATGAATTGTGATTTATATCATAAATTGGTTGGAAACCTACCTAATTATCATATTTTATAACGACCGGCCCTAGTCGGAGTTATGAAATGATGATAATGGGATCCTTGCCCAAGAGAAATTCATCATATTGGGGTTGATGTGATTTGCTTAAAATTTTAAAATAATTGAGTGGGAGCACATTCATAATATTAAAAGCCAATGTTATTATGAAACATTAATGAAAATATATTCCTAATTTTAACATTTTCTCTTAACAGGTGGGTTAAAATATTTCACAAACATTCAAATGGCAAAGAGAGTATCACTTCGTTCCATCCTTGATGAGCATAAGCTCAAAGGGGACAACTACAATGTCTAGTTTTGAAACCTTAAGATTGTCTTACGATAAGAAAAGATTTTCTATGCTCTTGAAATACCATTTCCCCTGAACCCAGAAGAAGATGACCAAGATACATTTGATGCTTGGAAGAAACATGTCGATGATGATGAGCAAGCAGTTTGCATAATGCTTGGCTCTATGTCGGACGAACTGTAGAAAGCTCACGAAGATATGGATGCTCAAACCATCATCTTTCACTTGAAGGAGTTGTATGCAACTTCCGTTCATACCGTGAGATTCCAAGTGTCATGTGCCTTATTCCAAACAAGGTATAAGGAAGGATCTGTTAGTGGACATGTGCTTAAGATGATTGGCCACATCTGTTACTTGGGTGCTTGACACCGGTTGTGGGACTCACTAGTGTAACAATGTGCAGGGCGTGAGAAATAGTAGGAGACTCCATCATGGGGAGGTTGACTTACGCATGGGTAATGGAACAAAACTGACTTTATTATGCGTGGGGACTTATTCATTATTTTTGCCGAATGGTTTAGTTTTAGACTTAGAAGATTGTGTTTATGTACCTTCTCTAGTAAAGAACATCATTTCAATTTCTTCTTTATGTAATAAAGGCTTTTCATGCCTAATAAGTTGTAATGAATGTTCTATTTATTTCAATGAAATAAATTATGGAGATGGTATTTTGAATAATGGTATCTATGTCTTACAAACTAACAAAGAATGTTCAACCTCTAATATATACAACGTTAACTCGAATAATCTCAATGAATCACTTCTATGGCACAGTCGCTTAGGTCATATCAATGAAACAAGATTAACTAAGCTACATAAGGATGGATATTTAAAACCCTTCAAATATAAACCTTATGGAACTTGTGAGTCTTGTTTACTTGGTAAAATGACCAAGTTACCCTTTAAAGGTAAATGACATCGTGCAGCAGAGACATTAGAACTCATACACTCTGATGTATGCGAACCAATGTCAGTCACCGCTAGAGGTGGATTCTCCTACTTTATTACCTTTATCGATGATCATTCGTGATATGGGTATGTGTACCTTATGCGGTACAAATCTGAAGCCTTTGAGAAATTCAAAGACATCAAGGCTGAAGTAGAAAACCAGCTTAATAAAAGTATTAAGTCACTAAGGTCTGACCGAGGTGGTGAATTCTAAATTAACTCGTTCGCCCGAATTAAAATCCAATTTTAATTCTGCGTCGAAATCTAATTTCGTAAATATATCGAATATATTATTTTATCGATTAATTCCAAATTAATCGTTCTCTCTCTTTAAATAATATTTTATACCAGATAAAATATCTCTGTAATTAATCCTAGATTAATTTTCTCTCTCTATTAATTAATCCCAGATTAATTATGTGTGAGTCATACGTCATCGGTGAATCTTCGGGAAGCGACCCATGAGATCCCCAGATATGTTGGCAGTAAATCTGGTCGTCAGACTATCCGAACATGTACGTACCTCGTACTACGTTTTTACCGATTTACAAGACATGGTTGGCTTCTAGCAAAGCACCGTGCCTACCCAATTCTCCAGAAATATTCTTAAAGGAATATGTAATCTATATCAGACGTAGTATACTTAGTATTGCGTATTGCGATCCAGTATTGGATGTCACGTGCTAGGCCTGGGGCAGGAATTGTGTCTGCCCCGTACGAAGCACATATCGGATCTCTGGTAACTAGTCTCTATAATCGGATAAACATGACCTAGTCATAGTATCCCGATAGCTGCAGCATAAAAGATCACTAGTTCCGTATCCTTCGTGATCATCATCTCCATATGACTGGAGTGATACTTCCATCTTGACATCACACCCATTACACTACGATTCTCAATATACCCAGAAGAGGCGTACACAGAACCTGTTAAAGCCCTGGACGACCAAAACCAAAGTATAGTGATTGTCGCAAGTATTAGCGGTGCAAGTCTCAGGTTAAGACCAAATACACATACCCTGATTCAGGCTTCCATAGACACATAGTAATACTACCAATGGAATTTCAAGTGGTCTATCCAGAGCGAAGCTGTTTCCGTACCATCGGTAAACAAAACCTCCTATTACACTTGCATGAGTATCCAATACTCAAATATATGAGAACTATGCCATTATGCTCCCACAACGCGCAAAAATGCAATACTAGTCTATTCCGCATTATCGATGTCCAATCTCGATAATACTCCGACTATGGATGTTTTAATGATTAAACCTTTATGGATTGATACTGTCTCATATCTTATCAATCCAGAACTAATCATATAGACTTTTATCATTTATATATCCCGGTAATATAATTACAAATGATAAAAGAGCAATTTCCTTTGTCACATAGTTAATTTGTACAACAACACCATGTTATGTACAAATAGTGATGCTATGGGTCATAATTGTCCAACAATTTCCCACTTGGCCTATAGCCAATCACTCAATTGTCCTACACTTGAACTATGTACGGTTCGCTCAATCTTCTACTGAGAAAATGCTTTAGTCAGCGGATATACAAAGTTATCATCTGCTGTGTGATTATCGATCATCATATCGCCACAATGTATGATCCGAACGAATCAGATGAACATTTGAAATATATACTTAGATCGTTGATGAACCATTAATTATTTAGCATGTGGTGTAGCCTAGCTCAGCTGCTAACAGAACTATTCCTAATCTAATTAGAGTATTTAGATCCAAAGTGCTTTATTGCTGCCTTAGCTGCAGCAATATTCCGCTTTTGATGTTTATTCGGCAACAATATCTTGCTTGGAAGATCTCCAGCTCACTGTTCCATTATTCAAACTATAAAGTAC
The DNA here is from genome assembly GCA_019454045.1 of Zanthoxylum bungeanum. NCBI lineage: Eukaryota > Viridiplantae > Streptophyta > Magnoliopsida > Sapindales > Rutaceae > Zanthoxylum > Zanthoxylum bungeanum. The sequence continues at coordinate 25,062 of SKCR01008228.1, read as the reverse complement.
CTTCATTACGACTTATAGTCGTTATTATCGGTTAGGAAACTTGCAACAGTGAACCCATTTACTTCAAGTTCTCCTCCTCCATAGCTTAAGAAAGCATCATTAGTTCACTAAGATACGTAAGGATGTTCTTAACATCAATCCAGTGACTATCACTTGGTTTGGCCTGATTGTGATTCCATATGTTCAAAGCATATGAGACACCAGGTCGCGTACATATCTTTCAATGTACGTGTTCTCAGAGAGTGCCAACAACTTTTAGATCTATCCCAGTAGATCCTTATTCCTATAATAAAGGTTGTCTCTCCCAAGTATTCTACGGAGAATTTTTCATGAACACCAAGCTTTCACCGATTATATTATAGGAATGTCATTTCCAAGAAATGATATGTCATCATTATATAGGACAATCACTGTCAGTGCGCTCCCATTAACCTCCTTATATACACAAGAATCATTTTCGTTTTGAATTAAATCATATACCATTATGATTACATCAAAACGTTGTAGTTCCTAGAACGCAATGCTTGCTTCAATCCATAAATGGATCAAATTAAGTTGCAAACCTTGTTTGCTCATTTTGGTACGACAAAACCATCAGGATGTTGTAAACATCCTCCAAAAGGTTTCCGTTTAAGGAAAGCGATTTCGATGTTCAGCTGCCATATTTCATAAATGAAATATACAACATTAGCAAGTATTATCCGAATGGATTTAACCATGGCAATGAGTAAAAGGTTTCATCGTAATCGACACAATGTTGATAACAATACCTTTTCGCTACAAGCCTAGCTTAGTTCGTTGGTATGTTGCCATCCATGTATGTCTTCCTAGAATACTATATAGTACCAATAGGCACAATGTCTTCCGGTACATCAACTAGTGTCCAAACTTAGTTGGTATACATGGAACCATTTGGACATCATGGCACTCCATAATAAGGAGTCGATACCTTGTATCACTTCCTCATACGTAGTCAGTTTGTGTTCCTCAATAAGATTGAACTACTTGAGGTGAGATCAGAAACCCATACCTCCCAAGGTTGTTTTCTGACTCCCTCCGACTTACGCGGTTCTTATGTATTCGAAGATTATGGTACAGTTTCATCCTTGATAAACTGTTTGTGTTCCATTAAGGAATCAGTGCCTTGAATAGTATTACTCTGATTTTCATCGAGTTTTACTTCCTCCCACTTACCACTGCATATAGGTATTCGTCTTAGGAAAAACAACATGGCGAGAAACAATTACATTGTTCTCTTGTGAGTTGTATAAGTACTACACTTTGGTTACCCTAGGATAACCAATTACAAATAGGCTACTTATCCAATTTGGGTTCTAGTTTGGTATTACCCAAACTTATGCCCAGCATTCCCAAATCTTCAGGAACTAGAAAACCTGGTTTCTTTCCTGTTCATATCTAATATGAAGTCTGTCAAACATATTTTTATGGAACCTTATTCAAAATAAGTCTTGCACTGTTTAATGCGTATCCCTAGAAAGAAAATGGTAGCTCAGAGCGACTCATGATTAACCTTATCAAGTCCAACAAAATTCGGTTTCTCAGTTCGGACACACCGTCTCATTGAGGTGTTCCGGGAGGAGTCCATTGTGAAAGAATACTATACTCTTTCAGGTAATTGAGAAACTTATTTCTTAAGTATTTTCCACCATGGTCTAACAATGACAGATTAATACTTCAGCCGATCTATTTTTCTACTTCGTGTCGAAACTCTTTGAATTTATCAAAAGTTTCCGATTCGTGTTCCAAAAGAAACACATAAAGATAACGCGATGCCACATCCATAAAGGTTATGAAGTGTTCATATCCACTTCTAGCCTAGCTAGACATGGGCCCACTAACGTCACTATGAACGAAGGCTAACAGATCGGTGGCACTTATACTTTTACCAAGTAAAAAGTGTTTTAGGCATTTTGCCTAATAAACTAGATTCGTAGACATCATTTGAATAGAATCAAATTTGTCATAGTACCCACTCTTCAAAAGTGTGGATATACGAGTCTTGTTTAATCTGTCCCAGATAACAATGCCACAAATAATTCTCATCTGATTAAATCAGTTTGAGCTATTTGTTTGTCCTGTTATACGTTTGAGATTCATTTATATTCAAAATATAAATACTGTTATTCACATCTAATGTGTTTATCTCAATATCATCTTAATAAAATAAAACACTTTAGTGTTCTAGAATATAAAGGTATACTCGCAATTAGTTATACTCTGATATAGAGATAATGTTTCTAGTCAAACTAGTTACATTATAACAGTTTCCTAATTTAAGTACATACCCGAATGGTAGTTCCTAAACTTAGGTTTCTACGATTAAAACAACGACTCTCATCCCATTTCTGATTCGCAGATCAATCGCAACTGAATTCAGTCTCCTGCTAATCAAAAGATTCCGCACATCAGAACATATTTATGTACCACATCTAGTATCAAAAACCCAATTTTTTAAACTAATAGAAAACATATTTATGACAAACATATTTGAAGTCAGAGCCTTGCCCGTCTTCTCTTCCTTCATGTCTGCCTTGTCCATACGGCAGTCACGCTTCCAGTGACCCCGTTTGCCACAGTTTAGGGAGACATTTTGGGATATGTCATTTGTCTTCCTAGAAGACATGTAATGATTTTGCCTTTGCCCCTTTTAGAAGCTCTGGCTCTGCCTCCTAGAGCATAGCCTTCAACTCTCCAAGAGTTGACTCTTGGTTCATAATGAACCTGCCCCAGCATTCGGTAGAGACTTATAAGATCAAATCTTTGGCAGTCTCAGCCACGTAGGTAATGCCCAGCTAACCTAGCTGATCGATGTCAGCAATCATCTGCGACACCTAGAGCTCAACAGATGTACCCTATGACATACACGAGCTAAAGAGCTTCTTTTGCAATTCGTACTTCTAAGATCTAAGGATAGATCTATGAAGATCTTTAATTTCATCATCATGGTACAATGATCTAATCCTTAATTTTTATGAAGGAATTAAAGTGTCATTGCGGTAAGCATAATGGATTGAGCACTAAAGTTATCATTACGTGAATCTTCCAAAGATCATGTTTTACTATTTGCCTAACTCCAGGCTTAGGCTCAAGATGTTTCTCTATCAAATAGAATAACTTCTCAGTTCCCAAGACTATCCTGAGGTTATATTCCCAATTTTAAAATTAAAGCCGTTTAAAGACATTTTCACCCAGGTTTATGTTTTTAACGCTAATCTTTCAGTTATCTTGATTGCTATAGTCCAACTATCCAATCAACGATTTCAGGTACTATTGAATATAATTATTACTATAGTCTAACTATATAATCAAATATAATTTAATTGGTTAAATTCAAATATATTGATTACTATAATCCAATTATATAATCAACTATAATTGAAGTAGTTTGAATATAGTCCAACTGTTTAATTTAAAACAACAATTAAATATTAGTCCAACTAATATATTTATTAATTAATGACGAAAAATTAAAATGAGCGCATATTGGAAAGTATCGAAATGAAATTGCAAATTGTATGATATTTGCCTCCCACTATTTTTCAGCGAGCCTCTAACCATCTGTTGAGTACTCGGGAAACCTTGTTTCCTAATGGGCTAGGATCCCTTTAAATAACACACAACCTTGACTTTGGCCAACAAGTTGTATGATATTTAAGTAGGTAGATCTCTAAGATCAATCGATCTCATCCAATTCCTAGATCCAGTAGGTGGATATCCAAGTCCGAAACATATATCTAATATATGCAAATATATCTGATATATTCCCTAACCTTTTTTCTCTGAATCAACTAAGCCTTGGCTTTGGCACAACAAGCTTAATGATTCCAGTTATACGGGACCCATTGACCTTGGAAAGCTTCGTAATCGATGTCGATGGACAAGAAATGATCTTGACTTTGGCCAACAAATCACAACTTGGACAAGACATGCGATATGGAACAAAGCCTTCATGATTCAAACACATCCGCGATGGACAAAGGTATTGACTTTGGCCAACAAACCAGTGTTAATCTTGGATTTTAGAATGAATCATTCAATGGAAGGAAAAACACTTAATATATGTTGAGGATTTTTCGCGTAATTGGCAACCAATTAATTATCTTTGATTAGGTCTTATCATACACCCTTAAACATGCATTCTAAAAGCACAATAAGGCGCGATAAATAAATTAATAATGATATGCGGATGGATATTTAAAACACTTTTTTCCTAGAACAAATCTCTCACTTTCCTCTCTCCCGCTAGCACTATTTTTACTTCTACCCAATTATATAACACTTCTAAAGAAACCTCATTTACATTGAGGGGAATAGGTGAGAAGAGAAATACAAAGAGTCAAGAGGTAATAGGCTGGACACGCAGGTCCAATTTAATAAATTTTAAATTTATTACAACAATTTCCAAAATTGCCCTCACCCATCTAATATCCATCCGATATACATTATTCATACATCACATCCATGATTCACACAAAGCATGTTATCAATCAATCTAATCCAATTAATTAATCTGAAATTAATGACCATCCAATGTTCAAACAACGATTTGATTTGCGCGAGTCAAACTGTTTTAAGAATAAGTACTCAAAGTACGAATTCTTGAATTATATCAAACTACAATATTAAATCCAATTTAATTTGTATTCAATACTAATTCTTTATTTAATTCTAAATTAAATAATTACACTTTTTAATGAGCCTTTGCGACTTAGATTCTAAATCTAATCTTTACGGGTCTCAAAGCCCAATTAACATCCAATGTCAATTTAATTAAAGTCCAATGGGCTTTCAATTAATTTATAAGGCATGGACTTTGGCAACCAAAGCCCAATAAGGAATCACCATTTTGCCAAAAATCAATTTAGGCCCATTAGGCCCAATTAAAATTTAAAGGTCTATTTTATTATATTTGGACTTTATGGAAATGGTTTTAGGCCCAATTGGATACAACCAACTAACCTAAACCAAACTTGGCCCAACCAAGCCCATTAAGCCCAAATACAACTTTATTAGCCCAATTCCAAATTTAGCCCAACTAATTAAATTCTAAAATTCAAAATTTCACAATTTAATTAACTAAAGTGCTTTAACCATAATTAATTAGTCAAATTAACATTTCCAAAATACCAATTACACTAATTAATCATGCTTATCATCATCAACACATTTCCAACATTATTGAATCAAAAAAACAATTCATTTCCATGCTTTAAGCTCACGACAATTTAGGGTTTTTCAAAATCGATTTCGATTTCAATCCATTTAAATCTCAAATCAATTTATCCCATGTCTTCCAACTCATCCAATGATCAAAAAACAAAATTACCATGACTTTAGGGCATCATCAACTTTCGGCCAAGCCAAAGATTTTGGGGAAAAATTAATCCAATTCAATTTTCATCCAATTGATCATGCATAACTCTAAGTTATCATCATTCAAGCATATTCAAACAATCAATTTCATCAAATCATGCTCAAATCAATTTTACCCTAATTCTAATTTCATGTTTAATCAATGCTCTGATACCATTGTTGGGTTTTCTAAGTTATCCCAAGATCAAATTAAGCAATGAAAACATGTGAATACATCAAATCAAAATTACGGAATAATAACTTTGATCGGCTTTTGTGATGCGAATGAAAAAAACTAAAATTTCTAAATCTCTCGGCCAAGCTCCTTTGTGCTCCATGGATTTGGTCATGCCTCTCCTTTGCTCCAAGCTCCAAGCTTTGTGATGGATTCAATGCTCATGAATGGTTTCCCTATCACCTTTGAATGACCCATTTAGTGTGCTAGCACTTGGAAAATTTTGCCATAAAATTCCCTTTGCTCCTTTAACTTCGGCATGAGAGAAGAAATTGAGAGAAAATTGGCACCCAATACTGTGAGGAAGAGAGGAGAGAAGAAGGTATTGTTTTCCCAAAATCTAATACCAATTACCAAATTCAAAAATTTGGTATAAGACTTAAAGCTTTTCACCCACTTCCATCAATCAATGATGACAATGTGTCAATCACAAAAAGGTGACAAGACATTCATCACTTGAATGACTAGTGATGTGACGTGTGATGTGACTTGTGGGCCCTACTTGATTCAAATGCGAGTGGGCCTAGCAAACACTCCCGGCCTCAGGTTCGCTAATTCGAATTAACGAATTTTCCATTGCGACGTAATTAAATCAAATTTAATAAATGATTATGCCTAGCAAAATTACTATTCACGTCGCTAGCGAATTAATTCTAAATTAACTCGTTCGCTTGAATTAAAATCCAATTTTAATTCCGCATCGAAATCTAATTTCGTATAATATATCGAATATATTATTTTATCGATTAATTCCAAATTAATCGTTCTCTCTCTTTAAATAATATTTTATCCCAGATAAAATATCTCCGTAATTAATCCTAGATTAATTTTCTCTCTGTATTAATTAATCCCAGATTAATCATATGCAAGTCATACGTCATCGGTGAATCTTCGGGAAGCGACCCATAAGATCCCCGGATATGTTGGCAGTAAATCCGGTCGTCGGACTATCTGAACACGTACGTACCTAGTACTACATTTTTACCGATTTACAAGACATGGTTGGCTTCTAGCAAAGCACCGTGCCTACCCAATTCTACAGAAATATTCTTAAAGGAATATGTAATCTATATCAGACGTAGTATACGTAGTATTGCATATTGCGATCCAATATCGGATGTCACGTGCTAGGCCTGGGGCAGGAATTGTGTCTGCCCCGTACGAAGCACATATCGGATCTCTGGTAACTAGTTTCTATAATCGGATAAACATGACCTAGTTATAATATCCTGATAGCTGCAGCATATAAGAGCACCTGTTCCGTATCGTGCGTGATCATCATATCCATATGACTGGAGTGACACTTCCATCTTCACATCACACCCAATACACTACGATTCTCAATATACCCAGAAGAGGCATACACAGAACCTGTTAAAGCCCTAGACGACCAAAACCAAAGTATATTGATTGTCGCAAGTATTAGCGGTGCAAGTCTAAGGTTAAGACCAAATACACCTACCTTGATTCGGACTTCCATAGATACATAGTCATACTACCAATGGAATTCCGAGGGGTCTATCCAGAGCGAAGCTGTTTCCGTACCATCGGTAAACACAACCTCCTATTACACTTGCATGAGTATCCAATACTGAAATATATGAGAACTATGCCGTTATGTTCCCACTACGCGCACAAGTTCAATACTAGTCTATTCCGCATTATCGATGTCCAATCTCGATAATACTCCGATTAGGGATGTTTTAATGATTAAACCTTTATGGATTGATACTGTCTCATATCTTATCAATCCGGAACTAATCATATATGCACTTTTATCATTTATATATCCCGGTAATCTAATTACAAATGATAAAAGAGCAATTTCATTTGTCACATAGTTAATTTGTACAACAACATAATGTTCGGTACAAATAGTGATGCTATGGGTCATAATTGTCCAACATGTGGGCCTATGTCTAGCCAAGCTAGAGGTTGATATGAATACTTCGTAACCTTTAAAGATGATGCATCGCGTTATGGTTATGTATCTTATGAGACACAAGTCGAAAACTTTTGAGAAATTCAAAGAGTTTCGACACGAAGTTGAAAAATAGACCGACAAAGTATTAAGACATTTCGGTCGAACCATGGTGGCGAATACTTAATCAATGAGTTTCTTGATTACTTGAAAGAATATGGTATTCTTTCACAGTGGACTCCTCTAGGAACACCGCAATTAAACGGTGTGTCCGAACGGAGAAACCGAACTTTGTTAGACATGGTAAGGTCTATGATGAGTCGCACCGAGCTATCTATTTCCTTCTGGGGATATGCATTGAACAGTGCAATACTTATTTTGAATAAGGTTTCGTCAAAGTATGTTCAACAGACTCCGTATGAGATATGGACTGGAAAGAAACTGGGTTTCTTATTCCTGAAGATTTGGGGTTGCTGGGCATACGTCAAACGTTTGGAAGGTACCAAACTTGAACCCAAATTGGATAAATTCCTATTTGTAGGATATCCTAGGGAAACCAAAGGATATTACTTCTATCACCCACAAGAGAACAAAGTATTTGTTGCTCTACATGCGGTTTTCCTTGAGAATGAATTCCTAAATGCAGTGATAAGTAGGAGGAAAGTATAACTCGATGAAAATCGGAGCGATACTGTTCCGGGCACAGAATCCTTAACGGAACATGAACAGTCCATCAGAGATGAGACTGTACCGCAATCTTCAAATACACAACGACCATGTAGGTCGGAGAGAGTCATAAAATAACCTGAGAGGTATGGGTTTCTGATCTTACCTCATGTTGATATTAATCTTATTGAGGAAGATGAGCCGGCTACGTATGAGGAAGCAATACAAGGTATTGACTCCGGTTTATGGCAAGATGCCATGAATTCCGAAATGGATTCCATGTACACCAACCAAGTTTGGACACTGGTTGATGCACCAGAAGGCGTAAAGCCTATTGGTTGCAAATGGGTCTTCAAGAAGAAGACTGACATGGATGGCAACGTACAAACGTACAAAGCTAGGCTTGTAGCGAAAGGGTATCATCAACAGCATGGTGTCGATTATGACGAAACTTTTTCACCACTTTCCATGATTAAATCCATTAGGGTAATGCTTGTTATTGTTGCATATTTCGATTACGAGATATGGCAGATGGACGTCAAAACCGTTTTCCTTAACGGAAACCTTTTGGAGGATGTTTATATGCAACAGCCTGACGGTTTTGTCATACCAAGACTTGTAAACAAGGTTTGTAAGTTAAATCGATCCATTTATGGATTGAAGCAAGCATCGCGTTCTTGGAACCAACGTTTTGATAAGATCATAAAAGAATATGATTTCGTTCAAAACGAGGATGATCCTTGTGTATATAAAACGGTTAGTGAGAGAGCACTGACATTCATTGTCCTTTACGTTGATGATTTATTGCTTTATTGGAAATGACATTCCCATGTTAACATCGGTGAAAGCTTGGCTTTCATTAAAATTCTCCATGAAGGATCTGGGAGAAGCATCCTTTATTCTAGGAATAAAGATCTACCGGGATAGATCTAGAAAGCTGCTTGGACTCTCCCAGAGCATGTACATTGACAAAGTGTTGAATAAATTCAACATGGATCAGTCCAAGAGGGGACTGTTGCCAGTGTCACATGGTGTCACTCTATCTAAGGACATGTGTCCTCGGCAGTCGGATCGATCATGTATGCCATGATATGTACGCGACCTGATGTCTCGTATGCTTTGAGCTTGTGTAGTCGCTATCAGGCCGATCCAGGTGATGGTCACTGGATGGCGGTTAAGAATATCCTAAAGTATCTCAGACGAACTAAGGATGCTTTCTTAATCTATGGAGATGGAGAACTTGAGGTAACTGGGTATACCGATGCAAGTTTCCAAACCGATAAAGATGACTGCAAGTCGCAATCCGGGTACATATTTCGTTTGAATAACAGAGTAGTAAGCTGGAAATCTTCCAAGGAAGAGACTGTTGCCGATTCAACAACAGAAGCGGAGTATATTGCTGCAGCTGAAGCAGGAAAAGAGGCAGTTTGGATCCGAAAATTCCTAATTGGATTAGGAGTAGTTCTGTTAGCAACTGAGCCCATTCAATTGTATTGTGACAATAAGGGGGTATACCGCAGGATAATGAACCGCGGTCTCATCAATGATCCAAACATGTTCTTCGACATTTCCATCTGATTCGTGAGATCATACATCGTGGCGATGTGAAGATCGAGAAGGTCGTATCAGAGGACAACATTGCAGATCCGCTGAAAAAAGCTATTCCTCAGCAAAAGTTTGAGCGAAATGTACATAGTTCATGTATTAGATGCTTGAGTGACTGGCTATAGGCCAAGTGAGAGATTGTTAGACAATTATGACCCATAGCATCACTATTTGTAAAAGACATTGTGGTTTTTGTACAAATTAATTATGTAGCAATGGAAATTGTATTTTATCATTTTGTAATTTTATTACTTATATATATAAATGATAAAAGTCCTTATGATTAGTTCCGAATTATAAGATATGAGACAGTATCAATCCATAATGGTTTAATCATTAAATATCCCTAGTCGTAGTATTATCGAGATTGGACATCGATAATACGGAATAGACTAGTATTGCACTTATGCGTGTTATGGAAGCGTAACAACATAGTTCTCATATATTTACGTATTGGATATTTATGCAAGTGTGATAGGAGGTTGTGTTTACCGATGGTACGGAAACAGCTTCGCTCTGGATATACCTCGCAGAATCCCATTGGTAGTATGACTATGTGTCTATGGGAATCCGCATCAGGGTAGGTGTATTTGGTCTTAACCTGAGACTTGCATCGCTAGTTCTTGCGACTATCAATACGCTTTGGTTTTGGTCGTCCAGGACTTTAACAGGTTTTGTGTACGCCTCTTCTGGGTTTATTGAGAATCGTAGTGTATTGGGTGTGATGTCAAGAAGGAAGTATCACTTCAGTCATATAGAGATGATGATCACGCAGGGATACAAAACTGGTACTCTAAATGGTTGCAACCATCGGGATAATATGACATGGTCATGATTATCCGATTAAAGAGACTTGTTGCTTGTAATCCGATATATGCTTCGTACGGGGCAGACACTATTCCATCCCCAGGCCTTACATGTGACATCCGATATTGGATCGCAATACGCAATACTATGTATACTACTCATGACATAGATTATATATTCCATTAAGAATATTTCTGGAGAATTGGGTAGGCACGGTGCTTTGCTAGAAGCCAACCATGTCTCGTAAATCGGTAAAAATGTAGTACGAGGTACGTACGTGTTCGGATAGTCTTACGACCGGATTTACTGCCAACATATCTAGGGATCTCATGGGTCGCTTCCGAAGATTCACCGATGACGTATGATTCGAACTTAATTAATATAGGATTAATTGCGGAGAGATTTTATCTGGTAGAAAATACTATTAAGAGAAGAGAGAGAGAATGATTAATTTGGAATTAATCGATAAAATAATATATTCGATATATTAAACGAAATTAGATTTCGATGCAGAATTAAAATTGGATTTTAATTCGGGCTAACAAATTGATTTAGAATTAATTCACGAGTGACGTGAATAGTAATTTTGTTAGGCATAATATTTAATTAAATTTGATTTAATTACGTCGCGTCGGAAAGTTCGTTAATTCGAAATTAACGAACCCGAGCCCGGAATGTGTTTGCGGGCCCACTCACATTTTGAATTTAAGTGGGGCCCACAAGTCACATCGCTTGTCACATCACTAGTCACTTTAATGATGGAAGTCTTGTCAGCCTTTTTGGTGAAATGCATCTAGTCATTTTGTGATGGGAGTTGGTGAGAGCCTTTAATGCCTTTTCCCCTTCAATTTGGCTTTTGACTTTTGGAAAGTGATATACCAAAATTTGGCAGAGATTTTGGCATTAAGTTTTTTAAGAAAACAAAACATACAAAAATTAAAACTCTCTCTCTCTCTCCCAAGAACACCAAAACCGTGAGCCTCCTTTGGTGATAGGAAATTTTGTAGCAATTTTTCCTAAGCTAGCACTTGAAGGAATTCATACAAATGTGATAGGGAAACTTTCCCATTGAGCTTGGAATCTCAATACACAAAGCTTGGAGCTTGGATTCAACAAACAAAAACGGGACCTTGGCCAAACTTCAAGGGATTTTTTTTATGTTCAACGCGTCCAATAGCCGTTCAAAGTTAGTATGATTCCGCCATATCTCCTTTTTTATTCCAATGTTTTTATGCTTAAATATGATCTTGGGAATGCCTTAGAAACCAACATGGAATCCATTTCGGACTTCATGATACTTTGCCATGAAAGGTGTCGATATCTTGTATCACTTCCTCATACGTAGTCGGGTTTGTCTTCCTCAATAAGATTGACATCTTAATAAGGTGAGATTAGAAACCCATACCTTCTAGGTTATTTTCTGACTCTCTCCGACTTACGTGGTTCTTGTGTATTCGAAGATTGTGGTACAGTTTCATCCATGATGAACTATTTGTGTTCCGTTAAAGAATCGGTGTCTGGAATAGTATTACTCCGATTTTCATCGAGTTTTACTTTCTTCCCACTTACCACTGCATATAAGTATTCCTTTTAGGAAAACCGCATGGAGAGCAACAATTATATTGTTCCTGTGAGTTGTATAAGTACTATACTTTGGTTTCCCTAGGATAACCAATTACAAATTAGGCACTTATCCGATTTGGGTTTTAGTTTGGTATCATCCAAACATATGCCTAGCATTCCCAAATCTTCAGGAATGAGAAAACCCGGTTTTTTCCTGTTCATATCTAATATGAAGTCTGTCTAACAGATTCTTATGGAACCTTATTCAAAATAAATATTGCACTATTTAATGCGTAGCCCTAGAAGGAAAATGGTAGCTCAGAGCGACTCATCATTAACCTAACTATGTCCAACAAAGTTTGGTTTCTCTGTTCGGACACACCGTCAAAATGAGGTGTTCCGTGAAGAGTCCACATTGAAAGAATACTATACTCTTTCAAGTAATTGAGAAACTTATTGCTTAAGTATTTTCATCACGGTCCAATCATGATGTTTTAATACTCTTGCCGGTCTATTTTTTTACTTCGTGTCGAAACTCTTTGAATTTATCAAAAGTTTCCAATTTATGTTTCATAAGAAACAATAACTGTAACGTGATGCCACATCCGTAAAGGTTGTGAAGTATTCACATCCACTTCTACCCCACCTAGACATGGGCCCACTTACGTCACTATGAACGAGGGCTAACAGATCGGTGGCACTTGCACTTTTACCAAGTAAAAGGTGTTTTAGGCACTTTGCCAAATTAAACTAGATTCGTAGACATCATTTGAATTAGAATCAAATCGTCCTAGTATCCACTATTCGAAAGTGTTGATATACGAGTCTTGTTTAATGTGTCCCAGACAACACTGCCACTTTTAAGTCTCATCTGATTAAATCAGTTTGAGCTATTTATTTGTCATGTTATACGTTTGAGATTCATTTATATTCAAAATATAAATACTGTTATTCACATCTAATGTGCTTATCTCAATATCATATTTATAAAATAAAACACTTAGTGTTCTAGAATATAAAGGTATACTCGCAACGAGTTACACTAGATATAAAGATAATATTTCTAGTCAAACTAGGTACATTATAATAGTTTCCTAATTTAAGTATATACCCAAATGGTAGTTTCTAAACTTAGATTTCTACGGTTAAAACAGTGACTCTCGTCCTGTTTTCGACTCGCAGGTATATCTCAACTGAAGCCAGTCTCCTGCTTATCAGCAGATCCTGCACAATAGTATATATATTTATGTATTACATCTAGTATCAAAATCCAATTTTGAAACTAGTAGTGAACATGTTTAGGACAAACATATTTGAAGCCGGAGCCTTGCCCCGTCTTCACTTCCTTCATGTCTACCTTGTTCATACGGCAGTCACGCTTCCAGTGACCCCGTTTGCCACATTCTAGGCAGACATCTTGGTATATGTCCTTTGTCTTCCTAGAAGATTGTGATGATTTTGCCTTTGCCCTTTTTTAGAAGCTCTGGCTCTGCCTCCTTGAGTATAGCCATAAACTCTCCAAGAGTTTACTATTGGTTCATAATGAACCTGCCCCGGCTTTCGGGTAGAGACTATAAGATCAAATCTTCGGTAGTCTCGGACATGTAGGTAATGCCCAGCTAACCTAGCTGATCGATGTCAGTAACCATCTGCGACACCTAGTGCTTGACAGATGTACCCTCTGACATACGCGAGCAAAGAGCTTCTTTTACAATTTGTACTTCTAAGATCTAAGAATAAATCTATGAAGATCATTAATTTCATCATCAAGGTATATGGATCTAATCCTTAGTTTTGACGACAAAATTAAAGTGTCATTGCATCAAGCATAAAGGATTGAGCACTAAAGTTATCATCACCATGAGTCTTCGAAAACTCATGCTCCATTATTTGCTCAACTACGGGCTTAGGCCTGAGATGTCACTCTATCAAATAGAATAACTTCTCAGGTCCTAGGACTATCCTGAGGTTCTTTTCCCATTCTGAAGATTAAAGCCGTTTAAAGACATTTTCACCAATGATTATGTTCTAAACGCTAATCTTTCAGTTATCTTGATTCCAATAGTCCAACTATCTAATCAACGATTTTGGGTACATTTGAATATAATTATTATTATAGTCTAACTATATAATCAATTATAATTTGACTGGTTAATTCAAATTTATTGATTACTATTATTCAATTATATAATAAATTGTAAATTGAGTAGTTTGAATACAATCCAACTGTTAATTAAAACAACAATTAAATATTAGTCCAACTATTATTTATTGATAAATAATGACGAAAAATGATATGAGCGCGTATTGACAAGTATCTAAACGAAATTGCAAATTTAATACTTGCCTCCCACTATTTTTCGGCGAGCCTCAACCCTTTGTTCAGTACTCGGGAAACTAGTTTCCTAGTGGGCTAGGATCCCGTTAAATAACACACAACCCTGACTTTGGCCAACAAGCTCTATGATATTTAACTAGGTAGATCTCTAAGATCAATCAGATCTCATCCAATTCCTAGATCCAGTAGGTGGACATCCAAGTCCGAAACATATATCTAATATATGCCAATATATCCGATATATTCCTTAACCTTTTTCCTCTGAATCAATTAAGCATTGGCTTTGGCACAACAAGCTTAATGATTCCAGTTAGGCGGGACCCATTGACTTTGGAAAGCTTCGTAATCGATGTCGATGGACAAGAAATGATATTGACTTTGGCCAACAAATCACAACTTGGACAAGACATTCGATATGGAACAAAGCCTTCATGATTCAAACACATCCGCGATGGACAAAGGTCTTGACTTTGGCAAACAAACCAGTGCCAATCTTGGATCTTGAGAATGAATCACTCAATGAAAGGAAAACGCTTAATATTTATTGAGGGTTTTTCGCGTAATTGGCAACCAATTAATTATTTTTGATTAGGTCTCATCATACACCCTAAACATGCATTCTAAAAGCATAATAAGGCACGATAAATAAATTAATAATGATATGCAGATGGATATTTAAAACATTTTGTTCCTAGAACAAATCTCTCTCTTTCCTCTCTCCCGGCTAGCACTATTCTTACTTCTACCCAATTACATAACACTTCTAAAGAAACCTCATTTACATTGAGGGGAATAGGTGAGGAGAGAAATACAAAGAGTCAAGAGGTAATAGGCTATACACGCAGGTCCAATTTAATAAATTCTAAATTTTTTACAATAATTTCCAAAATTGACCTCACCCATCTAATATCCATCTGATATACATTATTCATACATCACATCCATGTTTTCACACAAAGCTTGTTATCAATCAATCTAATCCAATTAATTAATCTTTGATTAATGACCATCCAATTTTCAAACAACGATTTGATTTGCGCGAGTCCAACTCGTTTAAGAATAAGTACTCAAAGTACGAATTCATGAATTATATCAAACTACAATATTAAATCCAATTTAATTCGTATTCAATACTCATTCTTTATTTAATTCCAAATTAAATAATTACACTTTATTAATGAGCCTTTGCGACTTAGATTCTAAATCTAATCTTAATGGGTCTCAAAGCACAATTAACATCCAATGACAATTTAATTAAAGTCCAATGGGCTTTCAATTAATTTATAAGGCATGCACTTTGGCAACCAAAGCCCAATAAGGCATGCACATATTATAATCATGCTCAAACAAACAATTTGAATAAAACATGCTCAAATCAAAAATACCCAAATCAAGATTAAGAACCCTAAATTCACTTTCATGCTCAATTATGGCTCTGATACCATTGTTGGAATTTTTAGGTCAAACCAAGATCAATTAAGCAAGAAATCATGTGAATACTACAAAGTAAGAAGAAATGGGAAAATACTCATTTTGATCTGTTTTGGATGTAGGAGATAACAAAAATTCCAAGCCTTTTGTGTGTGCTCCAAGCTCCTCTTTGATGTATGTTGAGCTTCCAAGCTTGTCCTTGAATTCCAAACTCATGGATTGGTTTCCCTATCACCTTTGTATAACTCTTTATGTGCTAGCAATGGAAGAAATTTGCAACAAAATCTTCCTATTTTTTTACAACTTTCGGCCAAGCCAAGATGAATGAAAGGGAGAGGCTCACGATTTGAGAGAGTTTGGGAGAGGAAAGAGTCTTTTGTTTTTCAAAAAAACTTATATCAAAAGTCTAACACAATTTTTGGTATATGCTTTTCCTAAGAGCTTAAAATGACTAGATGTCAATCACCAAAAAAGGTGACAAGACTTCCATCACTTAAAGTGACTAAAGATGTGACTCGCGAAGTGACTTTTGGTCCCCACATAAATTCAAAATCCGAGTGGGCCCGCAAACACATTCCGGGCTCGGGTTCGTTAATTTCGAATTAACGAATTTTCTGTTGCGACGTAATTAAATCAAATTGAAATAAATAATTATGCCTAGCAAAATTACTATTCACGTCGCTCGCGAATTAATTCTAAATTAATTCGTTCGCCCGAATTAAATTCCAATTCTAATTCCGCGTCGAAATCTAGTTTATTTTAATATATCGAATATATTATTTTATCGATTAATTCAAAATTAATCGTTCTCTCTTCTAATAGTATTTTATCCCAGATAAAATCTCTCCGTAATTAATCCTAGATTAATTTTGTTCGAATCATACATCATCGGTGAATCTTCGGGAAGCGGCCCATGAGATCCCTGGATATGTTGGCAGTAAATCCGATCGTCTGGCTATCTGAACACGTACGTACCTAGTACTACTTTTTTACCGATTTACGAGACATGGTTGGCTTCTAGCAAAGCACCGTGCCTACCCAATTCTCCAAAATATTCTTAAAGGAATATATAATCTATGTTAGGCGTAGTATACGTAGTATTGCGTATTACGATCCAGTATCGAATGTCACATGCAAGGCCTGGGGCTGGATTGGAATTGTGTCTGCCCCGTACGAAGCATATATCGGATCTCAGGCAACTAGTCTCTATAATCTGAAAATCATGACCTAGTCCTATTATGAATTATGGACCCGGCGCACGTTAGCAAGCCTTGGTGCATGTTAGGCGTCGCGATGCTCCAAAATTACCAAAATGCCCTTTTGTCTAATTTTCACTGTTTTGGCCTCAAATCACCTCCAGAGAGTCCTCAAACTTTATTTATCTACCAAATAACACAAAACACATAAAAATATTCACAAAACTCAAGAAACTATACAAAATATTAAGTTAAATGAGTGGGAAATAGTGATATAATTACCACTCATCACTTGGGCAAAGTGAAAGCGGCATAATAATTTTGATTTTCCGCTTGTAGGCATTGCATTTTTGCATGTGAAACCCGATGAGGAGTCTTATTTGGAGACAACTACCTTTTAAGTTACGGAAACCGCGGGAAACGGACATCGGAAGGGAAGAGTCAAGAATTGACTCATTGACGGATTAAGTTCACTAGCTTGGCTTCAAGTAACTCGCTTGTTTTCTGTTTTGAAATTTATGCCCGGCCCGAGACACCTAAACCCGGCCCACGCACACCTAGTCCACATGAACTTAGCCTTCACACGCACACCTAGCCCACGCACACCTAGTCCACATGCACCTAGCCAAGCCCACTCCCACCCACCAAGGCCCACACGCCCATCACCCTTAAAATACCCCCAAATTAAATAAATAAATATTAATTAAAACATAACTAAATAAGATATTAATATAATTAATAAATAATTAAATAAAACATTTACCAAACTTAAACTAAAATCATGCCTAATTTAAATAATTTGAATATATCATATGCTAAAATTAAAAAAGAAGATATGCCTAAATAAAATCAATCCTAACCAATTAAAATCAATCAAATATTTGACTTCCTAATCTAATAAGACATCTACCAATTTAAAATAGTTGACTTCCTAATTTAAAATATTTTGTCCCCCCTCAATCTTGTGTATTCCATTCTTAGGACTCCTAATTTGGAAACTAGATCTCTTCCTTGTGAGACAAGGGCAAACCCTAGCTCTCTTCTATATAAACATGCATTAACCTAGCCACATCATCTCTCCACTCTCTCTAATACACGCCCAAGACATCAAGACACTTCACATATACACAAAAAGAGAACAAAGAGCCCTAACGATCTCCTCCATAGCCGAGACAACAAGAGCACCAACAACCACCAGAGCCGAATCCAAAACAAACCAAACTCACCATTAGCCAAATCCAGAACACCAAAATCCTTCAAAGTCGAGACCACCACAAGCAATAATCCTCCTTAGCCGAATCAAAACACTCCCCTCCTTCACCGAGAACACATCCCCCCATACAACCCTTACAACCACTGAAACACCCCTTAATAAACACTCAAAACCAGCCCCATAAACGCCTATACACCACCAAAAATAACCACCAAAACAGAAGCCACATTCACGCTTACACAGCAGCCCCTGCACCCCCCTAAAACACGCCTAAACAGTCCCTGAATCACCTTAAAACAGCAGCCCTAATCCTCTTCAAACAGTCCCAAAATCCTTCAAAATAATGAACAAAAAAACTGCACTTTTAATCCTTAAACAATCACAAAAAAAACTGCACTTAAAACCTTTAAAAAACACGCATAGCAGTCCACTAAAACAGAAGAACAAGACCTGAAACAGTGAGCAGAAGACACGTCAAAAACAGCAGCAAAACGAAGCCGAAACAGAAGAACAGGACCTGAAACAGTGAGCAGAAGACACGTCAAAAACAGCAGCAAAACGATGCCAAAACAGTGGGAAAAATAGTGGAACAACGAGCCAAAACGCGAAGCTAGTGAACCGAAAAAGTAAGGAGATTTCATCCCTTCCGATCTCCGTGAAACGCAAGTCCGAGGACAACTAAAAAGGTTAGACCTGAGGGTATTTTTCACACTTATTTCTATTTAATTTCTGGTCATTACTTTGATTAATTTTTTTTGTATTTGTGGCATTTGTTGTGTATATGATGTTTGTTGTGGATTTTGGATGAATGGAAGTGTCGTCTCTTGTGGTATATAGGATGGAAACCCAGACGTAAATTCCGTAGCCGAATCCGAATGGACGGTAGTGCGGTCTGTATTTGGGCCACAATTCCACGTACCACTTGAGCAAACGGCACTTATTGATTTTATGTTATCTTGTTCATTTAATTATTTGCCGTTTAATTTTTCTGTCTTTTAATTTCCGCATATCATTTATTTATGTCATATGGAGATGATGCGCATGAGCTTAGTAAGTGCGATGAAAGGTCCCTTAAAGGGGTTAAAATCCTTACCACGATGCTTCGCCGCACCGGATGATGTATGCTTGATTTGATGAGAGATTATTCAGTCGGGTATACGATATCCGATATCTTTTATTTGTTTATTTCATTTTTTATGCATTAAGTAATATGTGCGCATGGGCTTAACTAGGGTGGTTTTAAGGTCCTCCATTCGAGGGAAAACGCCATAAGGCTACTTTGCAATGATGTTTTGCCGCGCTATTTATTACCCGATTTATCGCTGTTCTACAAAAATCCTTTTTATGCATCTTTATTTATTGCATCTTATTATGTGATATGTGCGCATGGGCTTAACTAGGGTGGTTTTAAGGTCCTCCATTCGAGGGAAAATGCCATAAGGCTACCTTTGCCATGATGTTTTGCCGCGCTATTTATTACGCGATTTATCACTGTTTTACAAAATCCTTTTTATGCATCTTTATTTATTGCATCTTATTATGTGATATGTGCGCATGGGCTTAACTAGGGTGGTTTTAAGGTCCTCCATTCGAGGGAAAACGCCATAAGGCTACCTTTGCCATGATGTTTTGCCGCGCTATTTATTGCACAATTTATCACTGTTCTACAAAAATCCTTTTTATGCATCTTTATTTATTGCATCTTATTATGTGATATGTGCGTGTAGACAACAGAAATGGACGACGCATGCTGTTCTAGACTCAGGGCCTAGTTGGGAGTACGAAATAACATGGAGTCGCCACCCGTTGTGAACCGGGACAAGGATTTAAGGCCGCACTCACCCCTCGCAAGGGAAGACATCAAACCGTTGGGTTCGGAATGGTCCCTTACTTATGTTGTTTGTAATAAATGGATTTGTGTAATATTAACCAAGTCTACTCAACATACAAATTGGCCAAAATAACCTAGTCTAATTTGCATGCTTCGAAAGTAAAATCTCATAACATAAAATAAACATGTGGCCAAGGAATTCGGCCGTTTTCAATGTAGGACCTCGCATACCCGGTTGGACGTATTCCACGTCAACCAAGTACGCCGTGTCCAGAACAACAAAATAAAACAAAGGGTGCCCTCAGGTCTTACCTTTTTAGTCGCTTTCCGGGAGTGCGTTTCACGGTGCCGGAAGGGATGTCGTTTCGACTGTTTTCACTGGTTCGCTATTTTGCTATTTTCTCAGGTCTACTGTTTCCACTGTTTCGGTTGTTTTCACTCGCGGTTTCCGCTCGCTGTTTTTTTTTTATATTTTAACTCAAATTCTCATTCTCTCTCTCGGGTCATTCGTGGGTTATTTTGGTCACGGTTTGGGAGATTTCACGTGGGTTTTGGACTGCTTATTGAGGTTTGGAATGGCGGCTGTAGAGAGGGGATTTAGGGGGGCTGTATGCGCTGATTTGAGGGGGCAGTGAAGGTTAAGTGGTGTCAGCAGTGAACGTGAATGGGGCTGCTGTTGAAGGGATTTTGGCGTTACTTGAGAGGTCGAATGAGGTTATTTGTGGCGTGTTAGGGGCTGTATAATGAAGGCAGAATGGCGTGGGCAGAAGCTTGTCTTCAATGGGTGTTTGGCGTGACTTGAGAGGGCTTCACGTGAGTTTAGCTTTGTGGGCAGTTTTGGTACGTGAAATGGGGCAGTTAATTGCGTGATCTAGTTTGCTGTTTAGCTAAGGGTTACGTGGGGTGGCTGGTTCATGAGTGAGCAGTGCTGAAGGGCCTGTGAAGACTCTTGGTACGTAGAGGCTATATGGTCGTGGTGAGGGTTAGGTGAGTGGTGCTCTATTGGAGGCTTCAGGACGTATGGGTGGCTAAGGGTTTTTGGTTCATGCTTGCATGGTGAGAGGAGTGAACTGAGGGAGGTTTTCACGTGGATTGCTTTAGCGTGTGGTGATGGTCTTTGATCACTGGTCAGTGAGCAGTGGCGAGAGGTTGAGTGAAGTCTTGGTGAAGTGTAGCGTTTAAGGGCTGAAGTGAGGTAGTAGGTTGTGTGGCTTGCTGTGGACGTGAGCTGGGCTCTGTGTATGGGTTCTGTGAAGGCGTGAAGATAGGGAGATACGTGAAGATGCTGATGATTTGAGTGATTATATTTGCGTGAATTTGTGGGAGACAGATGGCTAGTTTAGGTGGTTGTGTTGAGGACGCAAATTAGGGCTGGTCTGGGCTGTTTTTGTTGGACAATTATGACCCATAGCGTCACTATTTGTACAGATCATGGTGTTGTTGTACAAATTAACTATGTGACAAAGGAGATTGCTATCTTATCATTTGTGATTAGATCACCTTAGATATATAAATGAAATGAGGTCCCTATGATTAGTTCCTGGATTGAGAATGATATGAGACAGTATCAGTCCACAAAGGATTAATCATTAAATATCCCTAGTCAGAGTATTATCGAGATTGGACATCGGTAATGCGTAAAAGACTAGTATTGCACTTGTGCACGTTGTGAGGGCATAACGGCATAGTTCTCATATATTTAAGTATTGGATACTTATGCAAGTGCGGTAGGAGGTTGTGTTTCACCGATGGTATGGGAAACAGCTTCGCTCTGGATAGACCCCCTCGGAATCCCATTGGTAGTTTGACTATGTCTCTATGGGAGTCCGACGTCAGGGTAGGTGTATTTGGTCTAACCTGAGACTTGCACCGCTAATACTTATGACAATCAATATACTTTGGTTGAGGTCGTCCAGGGCTTTAACCGGTTCTGTGTACGCCAATACTGGGTATATTGAGAATCGTAGAGTATTGGGTGTGATGTCAAGACGGAAGTATCACTCCAGTCATATGGAGGAGATGATGTCACGTAGGATACGGTATTAGTGCTCTTAAGTGCTACGCGGCCATCGGGATATTATGACTAGGTCATGTATATCCGATTATAGAGACTAGTTACCATAAATCCGACATGTGCTTCGTACGGGGCAGACACAACTCCAGCCCCAGGCCTAGCACGTGACCATCCGGTACTAGATCGATATGCACTATACGATGTATACTACGCCTGATACAGATCAATATATTCCTGTAAGGATATTTCTGGAGAATTGGGTAGGCATGGCGCTTTGCTAGAAGCCAACCTTGTCTTGTGAATCGGTAAAACGTAGTACTTGGTACTTACGTGTTCGGATAGTCCGACGACCGAATTTACTGCCAACATATCCGGAGATCTCATGGGTCGCTTCCCAATGATTCACCGATGATGTATGACTCGCACTTTAATTAATCTGGGATTAATTAGATGAGAGAGAAAATTAATCTGGGATTAATTACGGAGATATTTTATCTGGGATAAAGTATCATCTAAAGAGAGAGAACGTGATTAATTTGGAATTAATCGGTAAAATAAATTTAATAGTTAAATTTGATTTTTTCTATTTAATTTATTCGAATGGGCTAAAATTAATATATCAGATATATTAATATGAATGGTTTATTACGAAATTAAAGTTGGACTTTAACGCGAACGAACGAATTAATTTAGAATTAATTCGTGAACGACGTTCGTAATATATTTTCGTCGCATCGATATTTAATTAAATTAGATTAATTATTTAACGACGGAAGTTCGTTTAATCGGATTAAACGGAACCGAGCCGCAGCAAATGTTCGTAGAGATATTTGAATTTTAAATTCAAATATGTGGGGCCCATGTGTGGTAGGTGTACCTACCACTCAACTACCTTGTTTGTTTTTTTTTGAAAAACCATTTACCCTCACCTACCAAGTTTAGGGTAAAAAGTGAAATGGTTTCACCTAAGGTTAAAAGCAAAATATCTCTCTCTTAACCTAATTCACTCTTTCTCTCCATCCATCTCTCCTTCTCTCCTTCTCCCTCTCAAAGTGACGCCCAAGGGGCTGCCATGGATCTGAAAATGGCGTGAGCAGTGAGGGGAGTTAAGGGGCTGATTTTGTTGATAAATCGGAAGTGCTAGCACACTGAGAGTTATACGAAGGTGATAGGGAAACTCACCCACCACGAGCCGGGAATCGTTTGACGAAGATTGGAGCTCGAATCTTGGATTCTTGAAGACTCAAACTGAAATTTTTGAGCAGTGGACTCCATGCAGTGGGCCCACCTTGGAGGGCTAAAAATGGTTTTGTTTGTCTTCAATCGTCTCAACCGATCAATGTAAGTATTCCGCAACTTCTTTGATATGTATTTCACACATCTTCATGCTTGTTTGATGATCTTGGGACCTAAAATAAAACCAACAATGGTATCAGAGCCTAGGTTCAATCATGAAACTTTTAGGGCTAAAATTGGGTAAAATTGAATTTGAGCATGATTTTATGAAATTGGATGATTAAGTATGCTTAATACATGTTGTATTGAAGATTGATTGGATCAATTTCAAGAAATTGTGATTGGATCGAATTTCCCAAAAAATCATATGTTGGCCGAATGTAATAAGTATTTTGGAAATCTTGGATTTTTTTTTTTATTTTTTGATTCATTGGGTGAGTTAGAATCTTGTAGGGTGATGTTAATTTGAAATTAATTGGATTGAATTTTGAATTGAACAAAATCCCCAAATTACTTACCTTGGCCGAATGGTATATGCCCTTTAATGTCTTGGTATTTTTTGATTTTGAACATTGGATGTGTATGAATCATTCGGGAAGTTAATTCGATGTCGATTGTGAAATTAATTGGATTGAATTCAAATCGGAAAAATTATCTCCCTTGGCCGAGACATGTAGCATGGTAATGGGTTTGATTTTTTCATTATGTGTTGGACATGTGATGATGATTATGAACATGATTAATTGGACTAATTTGATGTTTTGGAAATATTGATTTGGGTGATTAATCATGATATACACTTTAGGTAATTAAATTGGAATTTTGGAATTTGGTAATTTAATTATTTGGGCCTTAAAATTTGATTTGGGCTTTTAAGTTGTGTAAATGGGCTTATTGGGCTTTGTTATACAAAGTTGGGTTTAGGCAAATTGGATTGGATCCAATTGGGCCCAAAACCACTTCCATAAAGCCCAAATGTGACTTATAAACCTTTAAAGTTTAATTGGGCCTAATGGGCCGAAATTGATTTCTTGGCTTATGGGGTTACTCCTTGATTGGGCTTTGGTTGCCAAAGCCCATGCCTTAAAGAAATTAATTTAAAGCCCATTGGACTTGAATTAAATTTACGTTGGACGTTAATCGGGCTTTGAGACCCGTAAAGATTAAATTTGGAATTTAAGTCGTAAAAGGTGTTGGTTTTCTAAATTGTCCCAAGGAAAGATTAAGCATATGAAATATAATAAATGAATATATATTAAACTTTGAAGTATGGCGGAATCATACTTACATGCTTTGTTGATGAGAAAATCAAACCAAAATGGAAGCTCCAAGGTTGGGATGATTCGGCCAAGAAGAGAAGAGGTGGAAAGCTCCAAGCTTGTGTATTCCAAGCTCTTTGATGGTTTCCCTATCACCTCTTTATGATCCCTTGAAGGTGCTAGCCTTTGTTGTGATTTTTCAATGCACAACTTCTTCAAACCTTGCAACAAATTGAAGAAATGGAGAGCAAAAACTGCATGCATTTTCGGCAATTTGAGAGAGAGAAGAGAGTTTGTGTAATTGATTTTTTGTTACCAAAAATCAATTTATATTTATGCCATAATATTTATTAAATAATAATAAACTTATGACA
>SKCR01008227.1:0-31765 GCA_019454045.1 Zanthoxylum bungeanum | reverse complement strand
TAACGTAGGTAATAAGTCCTTGAGGGATCGATACTTTTATATTACTTGAGCGATACGTGCGATTGCCTAATATGTGAAAATCACGATCAAGTTTTTGGCGCTGTTGCTAGAAACATATTCTAACCTTCATTATTAATTTTAGGACTAAATATTTTACTTGTTATCTAATCATTTTTATTTTTTCATTTTAGTTCTAATTAAGGTTATTGAATGGATTTATGAGACGAAGTCGAAGATGTGAACTCTTTCCGCTTGATCCAGAAAACGAGAGAAATTTCCATCTGTTGAGAAGGGACAAGCGAGAAGACCAAAAGACACATCTCAACATGAACAATCAAGAACCAGAACCTTTGGAAGAAGCACCACCAATTCCCATTTGGGACAAGATAATCCCGGTGGTTGACAGTTTCATCTCATGTATCATTCTGCCACCATTGCCCGAAACATATGTGATATTAAGACATGTATTCAGATGATTTGGCAGTCAATACAGTTTGTATGTGGTGCACTTGAAGATCCAAACACCCAGATCAACAACTTCCTGAAAGTGTGCGACACATTTAATTATAACTGAGGGGCAGAGAAAGCAACGCGGTTGTGAGCTTTTCCATACTCTTTAAGAGATAGAGTTAAGTGATGGATCAATTCACTACCAGCAGGGGCCATCGTGTCTTGGGCAGACCTGGCGATAAAATTCCTAGTAAAATACTTTCCCCCAATTAGGACTGTAAAATTAAGAAATGACATCACATCCTTCGTGTAATATGACTCTGAATCTCTTTACGAGGCATACGAAAAAGGTATTAGGGTTGGTGCTCAGAGTGCCAATCCGGATCGTATTTATGTCCGATTCATAAATACGAACAATGCATTTTTCCATAATATTACTTATTTAAATGGTAGCACCTCTTGTCTTTTATATACATATTTGATCTAATTGTGATTAGATATCTAATTATGATTAGATTGAAACTAAATCTGATTTATTGATACATGTATATTATATAAAGACCCTAGGATTTACAACGAAGTGCGCAGTTACAACATAGTTTGTAATTGACATTGGGAAGCGTCACTATAAGTTGTATATCCTTAAATAAAGTTCCTTGTCAAGATTTACTGACACGGGTCGGTTAGTAAAATCCGCTGAGACCAGTACATGTTGTATATTGTGACTTGGTCCAATGGTTTATCCCAATGAACCATGAGTCTGGGAAGACTCGTATAGACATGTAGGTGTTTATTTGATAAACACTGAACAACTCACTGAAGATTTCCTAATAGATGGTACACCAACGTCAATAGGAATCTTCTCGAGTTGAGTGAGCATATTGGTCTTTCGACTTGAGATACCACAATGGATATATGGATTATCCTCTACACTTTGATGGCAGTCACGTCATCGATCTATTTATATCAGACCTCCACCTGTTCGTTAGGTGTGGACTGATGCTCCTGATATCCAATGCGTATCAAGATAGAATCCGTCAGTCATGTGTACAGGGCATAAATATCCTACACGTGTTTGCGATCTAGTAAAAGCCCTAACAAAATTGGTATCAGAGTAGCTCTGATCCTTCATCCATTATATTAATCATGCTTGATATATGATATATAATCCAATTTGATGTTTGCACTTGCACGTAATCTATATGTTTCTTGACTTTTCGGTTCTACACTAACGGGAAACGTAATGAAAATTTAATAGTTAAGTTAAGTAATGTTTTCTAAAGATAGAATTGAATTGTTTAGAAAATGATATAGATTATAATTCTGCATATGATGTAGAACAATGCTTCCTTAAGGAATATCCTCGCTTAAATAAGGCTGTAAAGTAACGTGTATTGGATGCATGTTTCTTGGTCCGTCTTGTCAATACGGTTTATGGGTATCTTTCTATGGCTGCATCCGAGATCGTGTCAAAACAGTGAGGGTGTAGTTGATAGAATTTTATCCATACCGGATGTATAATTGATACTAGACAAATTCAAGTGAAAGTGGAAATCCTGAACGTGCCAAAGCTGTCAGGACTACATCGGTAGCTTGAGTTTGTCATTGGCAAGTGAAGCCTTGATACGCCTCCTTGTGAACGTGCCAAAGCTGTCATAACGAGAAATGGTCAGGATCAAAATCTGGAGTCACAGTGAGTGTGATTGACAATGAGTTTTCTACCAAATGAATATACTTAGGCGAGATCGTGCCAAAGCTGTGAGTCGAAATATATTCATGGGATCCTACTCTCACTATGGAATTCGATTTACGTAAAATAGTGGGAGACACTGCTGGGTTTAAAAATCCATAACTCTGGTAGTGCATAATTTTATGGGAATTGCTGCATTTGTTTTCCTTTATTCTATATTGTTAATATAATTATACTTCTAATCCACTACATGCATATTACTTGAATATGTTTTTGACTTTACTTATGGTTGCGTGTTTCTAGAATAGGTTCTAGAATGTAAGTTGACTTGGATATTCTAGATTAGTCTAAACCATCGGGAACTGTTGTTCCGATTTTCTTGAAAATCAAGATGGTTAATGACTTAGTTACTAAGTCACGATAAGTAATCTAAATAGATACCCGTTTTAGGACATAATAGTCTAGAGAGAATAGTTTCTTGTGCAGTAAGAATTGACGTGAATTAGTTCATGTCTTGAAATTCTTGACTGGCATTAAGAAAACTCCATTATGTATTTTTTTTTATCTTATAATGACATTTCTTGGCTTTAGTGACTTTTAGAAGTCACGTGTTTTGACACAATTTGCTAATCAATTATTTGCAATTGTTGTGAATAATTGAAGGCAAATTATAGAGCTTAAGAAAAGAGATGTGTATAGAGAATATCGATTCCCACAGTACGACAATTGTAGGTATTAGATACCAGATCTCTCATCTAGTTATCTAAGATAATGTTTAATGATTGTTTTGATATTTGATATCAGAGCTTGCGACTATTGGATAGTTACTTATTTTTTATAAACAATTGTTATATATTTTAATATGACTAGTAGTGTCATTGATGAGAGATAAACATTAAGAAAAATATTCGGTTAACTAAATAACTTAGAACAATGCTTTATGAGATTTTATCACATAAACATTAGATGCTTATTCCGTATGGTAATGGATGGTCTGATACAAGATCACATCATATATCCTTATCCTTTAATGAATATTGTATTCAGGAAGTGATTATATCTCATTTAACCAATGATCGTCGTTGGACCACAGATTTATTAAATTAATACTTTGGAAGTATGTAGTTTAATGAATTGTAAATTTCCGTGGATAGTTTTCTTTACTTCGTAACTTAGTTAATGAATTTTCATGACTTAGTTGCGTGTTTCTAGAAGAATATATATTGAATGTCTTGAATGGTTCGATAACTTTCAATATATTTCTGATGAAACACGGATATGTTAGTGTCTCTAAGACTTCCCAATGATCCTAAACATGATTCTAGTGTGAATAAATCAAGTGAAAGTAGCGGAAATACTCACATTGATCGGTTGAGGAATTTCAAAACGTTTGTTGGATGTAGAAGCTCCAAGCTTATTTGTTGAGTTCCAAACTCTTGGGTGATTTTCTCTATCACCTTTCTTTGACTCCTTTAAGTGCTAGCTTGAACAAAATTGAAACAAAATTTTCCTCGAAGGAAGAAGAAGTTTCGGCCATGTAGAGAGAAAAATGAGAGAGATGAAATTTTTTGTGTTGTGTTTTCTTAAGTTGGTTTTCCAAAAACCAAGTAGTTATGTTATTGTTTTCCAAAAACAAAAACAAGGTTGGTGAAAAGCAAATGGTTTCATTAAATTTTGCCAACCACTCACATCACACTTTTGACAAGTTGATATAAGTGAAGTGGGTCCCACCACTTTAAATTCAAAATTCAAGTCGGCATACACAACACACTTTGGGCCCGAGTTCGTTTAATCGATTAAACGAATTTTCATCGCTAAATAATTAAATCCAATTTAATTAAATAATAATGCCTAGCAAAATTATTACGAAAGTCGCTTACGAATTAATTCCAAATTAATTCGTTCGCTTGAATTAAAATCCAATTTAATTTCGCATTGAAATCCAATTTCAATTAATATATCCAATATATTATTTTAGCCCAAATAAATAAATTAAATAGAAAAATCCAATTTAACTATTACATTTATTTTACCTATTAATTCCAAATTAATCGCGTTCTCTCTTCTAGTCGAATTAATCCTAGATTAATTCTTGCCGCAATTAATCCCAGATTAATTTTTCTCTCTCATAATTAATCCCAAATTAATTCTGTTCGAGTCAAATGTCATCGGTGAATCTTTGGGAAGCGACCCAAGAGATCCCTGGATATATTGGCAGTAAATACGGTCACCGAACTATCCGAACACGTGCGTACCCAATACCACGTTCTTACCGATTTACAAGACATGTTTGACTTCTAGCAAAGCACCGTGCTTACCCAATTCTCCAGAAATATTCAACGAGGAATATATAATATGTATCAGACGTAGTATACAATGTATTGCGTAATACGATCCAGTATCAGATGTCACATGCTAGGCCTAGGACTGGAATTGTGTCTGCCCCGTACGAAACATATATCATATCACTAACAACTAGTCTTTGTAATCGGATAATCATGACCTAGTCATACTATCCCGATAGCTGCAGCATTTAAGAGTACTAGTTCTGTATCCTACGTGATTATCATCTCCATATGACTGAAGTGATAGTTCCATCTTGACATCACACCCAATACACTACGATTCTCAGTAAACCCAGAAGAAGCGTACACAGAACCTGTTAAAACTCCGGATGACCAAAACCAAAGCGTATCGATTGTCGTAAGTGCAATACTAGCGAAGCTCTTCCCGGTCCAATGACTAACAGAACCTCCTATCACACTTGTATAAGTATCTAATACTTAAATATATGAGAACTATGTCGTTAAGCTTCCATAACGCGCACAAGAGCAATACTAGCCAATTCCGCATTATCGATGTCCAGTCTCGATAATACTACGACTATGGATATTTAATGATTAAACCTTTCGTGGATTAATACTGTCTCATATCTTATTAATCCGGTACTAATCATATGGACTTTTATCATTTATATATCCAAGTAATCCAATTACAAAATGATAAAAGAGCAATTTCCTTTTTCACATAGTTAATTTATACAAAAACACCATGTCTTTTACAAATAGTGATGCTATGGGTCATAATTGTCCAACAATCTCCCACTTGGCCTATAGCCAATCACTCAAGTGTCCAACACCTGAACTATGTATGGGTCGCTCATACTTATGCTGAGATATCGCTTTCGTCAGCGGATATGCAAAGTTATTATTTGAAACGATCTTTTCGATCTTCACATCGCCACGATGTGTGATCTCACGAATCAGATGAAAAAATCGAAGTACATACTTGGATCATTGATGTGCTGTAGCCCAGCTCAGCTGCTAACAGAACTACTCCTAATCCAATTAGGAATTTTATGGATCCAAAATGCTTCTTTTGCTGCCTCAGCCGCATCAATGTATTCCACTTTTATTGTTGAATCGGCAACAGTATCTTGCTTGGAAGATTTCCAGCTCACTATTCCATTGTTCAAACAAAATATGTACCCTTATTGCGATTTATAGTCGTTTTTATCGGTTTGGAAACTTGCATCGGTGAACCCAGTCATCTCAAGTTCTCCTTCTCCATATACTAAGAAAACATCCTTAGTTCGTCTAAGATACTCAAGGATGTTCTCAACATCAATCCAGTGACCATCACCTAGATCAGCCTGAAAGTGACTTCCGATGCTCAGAGCATATGAGACACCAGGTCGCGTACATGTTTGTCACAATAAGAGCTCTTGGAGAGTGCCAATAACTTTTAAATCCATCCTAGTAGATCCTCATTCCTAGAATAAAGGTTGCCTCTCCCAAGTTTTTCTATGGAGAATTTTAATGAAAGCCAAGCTTTCACAGATTGTAATATGGGAATGTCATTGCTAAGAAGCAATGCATCATCAACGTATATGACAATGAATGTCAGTGCACTCACACTAACCTTCTTATATACACAAGAATCATCTTCTTTTTTTACTGAAACCATATTCTAATATGATCTCATCAAAACGTTGGTTCCAAGAACGCAATGATTGCTTCAATCCATAAATGGATCA
The DNA here is from genome assembly GCA_019454045.1 of Zanthoxylum bungeanum. NCBI lineage: Eukaryota > Viridiplantae > Streptophyta > Magnoliopsida > Sapindales > Rutaceae > Zanthoxylum > Zanthoxylum bungeanum. The sequence continues at coordinate 25,589 of SKCR01008227.1, read as the reverse complement.
ATTTAACTTGCAAAACTTGTTTGCATGTTTTGGCACGATAAAACCGTTAGGCTGTTGCATATAAACATCCTCCAAAAGGTTTCCATTAAGGAAAGCGGTTTTGACGTCCATCTGCCATATTTCATGGTCGAAATATGCAGCAATAGCAAGCATTATCCGAATGGATTTAATCATGGCAATGGGTAAAATGTTTCCTCGTAATCAACACCATGTTGATGATGATACCCTTTCGCTACAAGCCTAGCTTTGTACGTTTGTATGTTGTCATCCATGTCTGTCTTCACCATGAAGACCCATTTACTGTTAGTGTCCTAGACATGCCAATGATCTCTAAACATTGATTCGTGTGTGAATATATCAAGAAAGTTTGCGGAAAAAACTTACATTGTTCGGTTGAAGTTCAAAACTTTTTCTTTGGATGTAGAAGCTCCAAGCCCTTGAAATGAATTCCAAACTCAAGGGTGAGTTTCTCTATCACCTTTCTTTGACTCCTTAAGTGCTAGCTTGGATGAAATTTTGCAACAAAATTTCAAGAACAAGAAGAGGTAAATTCGGCCAAGGGAAGGGAGAGAGAATGAGATGAATAGTTAACTTCTAAAGTTGACTTAACTTTCAAAAAGCTAGTGTTGTGTTTTCCAAAAACCAACTTAAGTGTGTTGCAAGAAAAATACATTAAATTCATCCAACCACTTCCATCAACTAATGACTAGTGATGTAAGTTAGTGGGTCCCACCACTTTGAATTCAAAATTCAAGTTGGCATACACAACACACTTTGGGCTCGGGTTCATTTAATCCGATTAAATGAATTTTCCGTTGCGACGTAATTAAATCTAATTTAATTAAATAATAATGCATAACAAAATTATTACGAAAGTCGTTACGAATTAATTCCAATTTTAATTCCGTATTGAAATCCAATTTCAATTAATATATCCGATATATTATTTTAGCCCAATTAAATAAATTAAATAGTAAAATCCAATTTAACTATTAAATTTACTTTGCCGATTAATTCCAAATTAATCGCATTCTCTCTTCTAGACGAATTTAATCCCAGATAAATTCTTACGGTAATTAATCCCAGATTAATTCTTGCCGTAATTAATCCCAGATTAATTTTCTCTTTCATAATCAATCCCAGATTAATTTTCTCTTTCATAATTATTCCTAGATTAAATGTCATCGGTGAATTTTTGGGAAGCGACCCAAGAGATCATTGGATATGTTGGCAATAAATACGGTCGTCAGACTATCCGACACGTGCGTACCCCGTACCACGTTCTCACTGATTTACAGGACATGGTTGGCTTCTAGCAAAGCACCGTGCCTTCCCAATTCTCCAGAAATATATTCAACGAGGAATATATAATCTTTATCAGGCATAGTATACTATGTATTGCGTAATACGATCCAATATCGGATGTCACATGCTAGGCCTAGGGCTGGAATTGTTTCTGCCCCGTACGAAGCATATATCAGATCACTAGCAACTAGTCTCTGTAATAGGATAATCATGACCTAGTCATATTATCCCGATAGCTGCAGCATTTAAGAGTACTAGTTCTGTATCCTGCGTGATAATCATCTCCATATGACTGAAGTGATACTTCCATCTTGACATCACACCCAATACACTACGATTCTCAATATACCCAGAAGAGGCATACACAGAACCTATTAAAGCGCCGAACGATCAAAACCAAAGTATACTGATTGTCGCAAGTATTAGCGATGCAAGTCTCAGGTTAAGACCACATACACCTACCCTGATTCAGATTCCCATAGACATATAGTCATACTACCAATGGGATTCCAATGGGTCTATCCAGAGCGAAACTGTTTCCAGTCCAATGGCTAACAGAACCTCCTATCACACTTGCATAAGTATCTAATACTTAAATATATGAGAACTATGCCGTTAAGCTTCCATAACGTGCACAAGTGTAATACTAGCATATTCCGCATTATTGATATCCAGTCTCGATAATATTACGACTAGGGATATTTAATGATTAAACCTTTTGTGGATTAATATTGTCTCATATCTTATTAATCAGGTACTAATCATATAGACTTTTATCATTTATATATCCAAGTAATCCAATTACAAAATGATAAAATAGCAATTTCCTTTGTCACATAGTTAATTTGTACAAAAACACCATGTCTTTTACAAATAGTGATGATATGGGTCATAATTGTCCAACAATCTCCCACTTGGCCTATAGCCAATCACTCAAGTGTCCAATACCTGAACTATGTACGGGTCGCTCATTCTTATACTGAGATATCGCTTTCTCCAACGGATATGCAAGGTTATCCTCTGAAATAATCTTTTCGATCTTGACATCGCCACGATGTATGATCTTATTAATCAGATGAAACCGTTGAAGTACATACTTGGATCATTGTTGAGACTGTAATTCCTTAGCCTGTGCTGTAGCCCAGCTCAGTGTTGGACAATTATGACCCATAGCATCACTATTTGTACAGATCATGGTGTTGTTGTACAAATTAACTATGTGACAAAAGAAATTGCCATTTTATCATTTGTAATTAGATTACCAAGATGTATAAATGATTGAAGGTCCATATGATTAGTTCCGGATTGAGATGATATGAGACAATATCAATCCATGAAGGTTTAATCATTAAATATCCATAGTCAGAGTATTATCGAGATTGGACATCGATAATGCGTAAAAGACTAGTATTACACTTGTGCACGTTGTGGGAGCATAACATCATAGTTCTCATATATTTGGGTATTGGATACTCATGCAAGTGTAATAGGAGGTTGTGTTTATCGATGGTACGGAAACAGCTTCGCTCTGGATAGACCCCTCGGAATTCCATTGGTAGTATGACTATGTGTCTATGGAAGTCCGAATCAAGGTAGGTGTATTTGGTCTTAACCTGAGACTTGCACCGCTAATACTTGCGACAATCAATATACTTTGGTTTTGGTTGTCTAGGGCTTTAACAGGTTCTGTGTACGCCTCTTCTGGGTATATTGAGAATCGTAGTGTATTGGGTGTGATGTCGAGATGGAAGTATCACTCCAGTCATAGTGGAGATGATGATCACGTAGGATACGGAACTGGTACTCTTATATGCTGCAGCTATCGGGATATTATGACTAGGTCATGTTTATCCGATTATAAAGACTAGTTACCAGAGATCCGATATGTGCTTCGTACGGGGCAGACACGATTCCAGCCCCAGGCCTAGCACGTGACATCTGATGTTGGATCGAAATACGCAATACTACGTATATTACGCCTGATATAGATCACATATTCCAGTAAGAATATTTCTGGAGAATTGGGTAGGCACGGTGCTTTGCTAGAAGCCAACCATGTCTTGTAAATCAGTAAAAACGTAGTACTAGGTACGTACGTGTTCGGATAGTCCGACGACCAGATTTACTGCCAACATATCTCGGGATCTCATGGGTCGCTTCCCGAAGATTCACCGATGAAGTATGACTCGCACTTTATTAATCTGAGATTAATTATAAGAGAGAAAATTATTATGGGATTAATCACGAAGATATTTTATCTGGGATAAAATATTATTTAAAAAGAGAGAACGATTAATTTGGAATTAATCGATAAAATAATATATTCGATATATTATACGAAATTGGATTTCGACGTGGAATTAAAATTAGATTTTAATTCGGGCGAACGAGTTAATTTAGAATTAATTCGTTAGCGATGTGAATAGTAATTTTTCTAGGCATAATTATTTAATTACGTCGCAACGGAAAATTCGTTAATTCGGAATTAGGGAACCCGAGCCCAGGAGTGTTTGCGGACGCACTCGCATTTCGAATTCAAGTGCGGCCCACAAGTCACATCAAGCGTCAAATCATTAGTCACTTTGATTGATGTGATGTCTAGTCACTTTTAGTGATTGACAACATGTCACTTTTGATGTGAATAGTGATGGTGGTGGTTGAAGGCTTAAATGCCTTTGACTTTTGGAAATTTGAAAATTGTTTTTTGGTATTTGATTTTGGAAAATCAAAACCATATACACTTAACACATTTTCTCTCTCTCTCTCTTGGCAACAAACTCACGATTTGGGGGAACCATTTTCCCTCCTCTCCCTCCCTCGGCTTTGAGGCCAAACTTCTTCTTTCTCCATTTTCTTGCTAGGCTGAGAACAAGAAGAAACCTTAGGAAAGATTGTGGCAATTTTTCCAATGCTAGCACATGAAGGGTCATCCTAAGGTGATATGGAAACAAACTTATGAGCATGAAATCCTTACCCAAAGCTTGGAGCTTGAAGGAGACATGGAGCACAAAAATTGGTGGTGACCGAAAACTCAAGGAGTCCAAAACAGTCCACTGCCGAGAGCTTCTAGGAGGAGCAAAATCATTTTTTGTTCGTCACATCGCATAATCGATCAATGTAAGTATGATTCCGCCGTATTTCATTGTTGTATTCGCACATGTTTTTCTTGCTTGAAATCGATCTTGGGACTTAATAGAAACCCAACACTCAGCTGCTAACAGAACTACTCCTAATCCAATTAGGAATTTTATAGATCCAAAATGCTTCTTTTGTTGCCTCAGCCGCATCAATGTATTCCGCTTTTGTTGTTGAATCGGTAATAATATCTTGCTTTGAAGATTTCCAGCTCACTGTTCCATTGTTCAAACAAAATACGGACCCTTATTACGACTTATTGTCGTCCTTATCTGTTTGTAAACTTGCATTGGTGAACCTAGTCACCTTAAGTTCTCATTCCCCATAGACTAAGAAAGTATCCTTAGTTCGTCTAAGATACTCAAGGATATTCTTTACATCAATCCAGTGACCATCACTTGGATCGGTTTGATAGTGACTGTAGATACTCAAAGCATATGAGACACCAGGTTGTGTACATGTCATGGCATACATGATCGATCCGACTGCTTAAGCGAACGGGATCCGATTCAACGCATCTCTCTCATCTTTAATTTCAGGACACATGTCTCTAGATAGAGAGACGCCATGCTATACTGGAAGCAGTCCCTTCTAGGACTGATCCATGTTGAATCTCTTCAACACTGTCATTGTACGAGTTCTCAGAGAGTGCCAACAACTTTTAGATCTATCCCAGTAGATCCTTATTACTAGAATAAAGGTTGCCTCTCACAAGAATTTCATAGAGAATTTTAATGAAAGCCAAGCTTTCACCGATTGTAGAATGGGAATGTCATTGCTAAGAAGCAGTACATCATCAACGTATAAGATAATCATTATCAGTGCGCTCCCACTAACCTTCTTATATACACAAGAATCATCTTCATTTTGAATGAAACCATATTGTAATATGATTTCATCAAAACGTTGGTTCCAAGAACGCAATATTTGCTTCAATCCATAATGGATCGATTTAACTTGCAAACCTTGTTTGTATGTTTTGGCACGATAAAACCATCAGGCTATTGCATATAAAAATCCTCCAAAAGGTTTCCAGTAAGGAACTCGGTTTTGAAGTCCATCTGCCATATTTCATAATTGAAATATGCAGCATTAGCAAGCATTATCCAAATGGATTTAATCATGGCAACGGGTAAAAGGTTTCGTCATAATCGACACCATGTTGATGACGATACCCTTTCGCTACAAGCCTAGATTTGTACGTTTGTATGTTGCCATCCATGTCTATCTTCACCATGAAGACCCATTTGCTACCAATAGGCACAATGCCTTCTAATACATCAACCAGTGTCCAAATTTTGTTGGTATACATGGAATCCATTTCGGACTTCATGGAATCTTGCCATAAAGCGGAGTCGATACCTTGTATCGCTTCCTCATATGTAGCTGGTTTGTATTTCTCAATAAGATTAATATCTACATGAGGTGAGATCAGAAACCCATACCTCTTAGGTTGTTTTCTGACTCTCTCTGACCTACGCGGTTCTTGTGTATTATAAGATTATGGAACAGTCTCATCCCTCATGAACTGTTCGTGTTCCATTAGGGGATCTGTGCCAGGAACAGTATCACTCCGATTTTCATCGAGTTCTACTTTCCTCCCACTTACCACTGCATTTAGGAATTCCTCTAAGGAAAACCGCATGGAGAGCAACAAATATTTTGTTCTCTTATGGGTTGTGGAAATAATATCCTTTGTTTTCCCTAGGATAACCAATTATAAACATTGATTCGTGTGTGAATATATCAAGAAAGTTTGCGGAAAAAACTTACATTGATCGGTTGAAGTTCAAAATTTTTTCTTTGGATGTAGAAGCTCCAAGCCCTTGAAAAGAATTCCAAACTCAACAAGTGAGTTTCCCTATCACCTTTCTTTGACTCCTTAAGTGTTAGCTTGGATGAAATTTTGCAACAAAATTTCAAGAACAAGAAGAGGTAAATTCGGCCAAGGGAGAGGAAGAGAGAATGAGATGAATAGTTAACTTCTAAAGTTGACTTAACTTTCAAAAATTTAGTGTTGTGTTTTCCAAAAACCAACTTAAGTGTGTTGGAAGAAAAATACATTAAATGCATCCAACCACTTCCATCAACTAATGACTAGTGATGTAAGTTAGTGGGTCCCACCACTTTGAATTCAAAATTCAAGTTGGCTTACACAACACACTTTGGGCCCGGGTTCGTTTAATCCGATTAAACGAATTTTCCATCGCGACGTAATTAAATCCAATTTAATTAAATAATAATGCCTAGCAAAATTATTACGAAAGTCGCTTACGAATTAATTCCAAATTATTCGTTCGCTCGAATTAAAATCCAATTTTAATTCCGTATTGAAATCCAATTTCAATTAATATATCTAATATATTATTTTAGCCCAATTAAATAAATTAAATAGTATAATCCAATTTAACTATTAAATTTACTTTGCCGATTATTCCAAATTAATTGCGTTCTCTCTTCTAGACGAATTTAATCCCAGATAAATTCTTACCCCAATTAATCCCAGATTAATTATTTCTCTTATAATTAATCCCAGATTAATTCTTGCTGTAATTAATCCCAGAATAATTTTCTCTTTCATAATTAATCCCAGATTAATTCTGTTCGAGTCAAATGTCATCGGTGAATCTTTGGGAAGTGACCCAAGAGATCCCTGGATATGTTGGCAGTAAATACAGTGGTCGGACTATCGACACTTGCGTACCCCGTACCACATTCTCACTGATTTACTAGACCTGGTTGGCTTCTAGCAAAACACCGTGCCATCCCAAATCTCCACAAATATATTCAACGAGGAATATATAATCTTTATCAGGCATATTATACTATATATTGCGTAATACGATCCAGTATCGGATGTCACATGCTAGGCCTAGGGCTGGAATTGTTTCTGCCCCGTACGAAGCATATATCGGATCACTAGCAACTAGTCTCTGTAATAGGATAATCATGACCTAGTCATATTATCCCGATAGCTGCAGCATTTAAGAGTACTAGTTCTGTATCCTGCGTGATAATCATCTCCATATGACTGAAGTGATACTTCCATCTTGACATCACACCCAATACACTACGATTCTCAATATACCCAGAAGAGGCATACACAGAACCTATTAAAGCGCCGAACGATCAAAACCAAAGTATACTGATTGTCGCAAGTATTAGCGATGCAAGTCTCAGGTTAAGACCACATACACCTACCCTGATTCAGATTCCCATAGACACATAGTCATACTACCAATGGGATTCCGATGGGTCTATCCAGAGCGAAACTGTTTCCGGTCCAACGGCTAACAGAACCTCCTATCACACTTGCATAAGTATCTAATACTTAAATATATGAGAACTATGCCGTTAAGCTTCCATAACGCGCACAAGTATGATACTAGCCAATTCTGTATAATCGATGTCCAGTCTCGATAATACTACGACTATGGATATTTAATGATTAAACCTTTCGTGGATTAATATTGTCTCATATCTTATTAATCCGATACTAATCATATAGACTTTTATCATTTATATATCCAAGTAATCCAATTATAAAATGGTAAAAGAGTAATTTCCTTTGTCACATAGTTAATTTGTACAAAAACACCATGTCTTTTACAAATAGTGATGCTATGGGTCATATTTTTCCAACATTTGCTTCCAATAGGCACAATGCCTTCTGGTACATCAACTAGTGTCCAAACTTGGTTGGTATGAATGGAATCCATTTCGGACTTCATGGCACCTTGCCATAAAGTGGAGTCGATACCTTGTATCGTTTCCTCATACGTAGCCGGTTAATCTTCCTCACTTAGATTGATATCTACATTAGGTGAGATCAGAAACCCATACCTCTTAAGTTGTTTTCTGACTCTCTCCGACCTACACCGTTCTTGTGTATTAGAAGATTGTGGAACAGTCTCATTCTTGATGAACTGTTGGTGTTTCGTGGGGGGGGGGGTCGGTGCCAAGAATAGTATCACTTCGATTTTCATCGAGTTCTACTTTCCTCCCACTTACCACTGCATTTATGAATTCATTTTCGAGGAAAACTGCATGGTGAACAACAAATATTTTGTTCTCTTGTGAGTTATGGAAATAATATCCTTTAGTTTCCCTAGGATAACCAATTACAAATAGGCACTTATCCGATTTGGGTTCTAGTTTGGTACCATCCAAACGTTTAACGTATGCCCAACATTCCCAAATCTTCAAGAATGAGAAAACTGATTTCTTTCCTGTCCATATTTCATATGGAGTCTGTCCAACAGACTTTTATGGAACCTTATTCAAAATAAGTATTGCACTGTTCAATGCGTATCCCCAGAAGGAAATTGGTAACTCAATGCGACTCATTATTGACCTTACCATGTCCAACAAAGTTTGGTTTCTCCGTTCGGACACACCACTCAATTGAGGTGTTCCGGGAGGAGTTCACTGTGAAAGAATACCATACTCTTTCAAGTAATCGAGAAACTCATTGCTCAAGCATTTTCCACCACGGTCCAATCGTAATGTTTTAATACTTTTGCCAGTCTGTTTTCATACTTCTTGTTGAAACTCTTTGAATATATCAAAAGTTTTCGACTTTTGTTTCATAAGATACACATAACCATAACGCGATGCAACATCTGTAAGGTTACGAAATATTCATATCCACATCTAGCCTGGCTAGACATGGGCCCACATACGTCACCATGAACGAGGGCTAACAGCTCGGTGGCACGTACACCTTTACCGCTAAAAGGTGTTTTAAGCACTTTGCCTAATAAACTATATTCGCAGATGTCATATGAATTAGGATCAAATCTGTCCAAGTATCCACTCTTCGAAAGTGTGGATATACGAGTCTTGTTAATGTGTCCCAGACAACAATGCCACAAATAAGTCTCATCTGATTTATTCAGTTTGGGCCTTTTGTTTGTCATATTATATGTTTGAGATTCATTTATATTCAAAATATAAAGACTATTATTAACATCCGCTGTACATTTCAAAATGTTATCTTTATATACAAAACACCCAGTGTTCCGGAATACAAAGGTATATCTGCAACGGGTTAAACAAAATGCAGAGATGATGTTCCTAGTCAAACTAGGTACGAAATAACAGTCATCTAATGTAATTACATGCCCTAATGGCAGATAAAAAACATAGGTCCCAACGGCCAAAACAGCGACTCTCATCCCGTTTCCAACTCGTAGGTCGATCTCACCTGAAGCCAGTCTCCTGCTAATCAGCAGATCCTGCACATCAGTGTTAGTGTCCTACACAGGCCACAAGATCACTAAGATGATTTGTGTGTGAATACATCAAGAAGTTTGCGGAAAAAACTTACATTGATCAGATGAGATTCAAAACTTTTCCATGGATGTGTGGAAGCTCCAAGCTTTCTTTTGCATTCCAAACTAAAGGGTGAGTTTCCCTTTCACCTCACAAGACTCCTTTAAGTGTTAGCTTTTAAGATTTTTGAAGAAAAAATCAATGGAGAGGAAAGACAAGTCACGCCCAAAGAGAGAGAAAGAGGAATAGTGATTTTCAAGTTTCAAAAAACTTGTATAAAAAATTGTGTGATGTGTTATTAAAGTCCAACATTTAATGTTGCCAACCACTTCCATCACAAAAGTGTCATGTGATGTAAGTAAAGTGGGTCCCACCACTTTAAATTCAAAATTTGGTTAGCTTACACAACACACTTTAGGCCCGGTTCGTTTAATCCGACTAAACGAATTTTTCGTCGCGACGTAATTAAATCTAATTTAATTAAATAATAATGCCTCGCAAAATTATTACGAAATTCGCTTGCGAATTAATTCCAAATTAATTCGTTCGCTAGGATTAAATTCCAATTTTATTCCGCATTGAAATCCAATTTCAATTAATATCTAATATATTATTTTAGCCCAAATAAATAAATTAAATAGAAAAATCCAATTTAACTATTAAATTTATTTTACCGATTAATTCCAAATTAATCGCGTTCTCCCTTCTAGACGAATTTAATCCCAGATAAATTCTTGACGCAATTAATCCCAGATTAATTTTATGTCTCATAATTAATCCCAGATTAATTCTTGTCGTAATTAATCCCAAATTAATTCTCTCTCATAATTAATCCCAGATTAATTCTGTTCGAGTCAAATATCATCGGTGAATCTTTGGGAAGCGATCCAAGAGATCCCTGGATATGTTAACAGTAAATACGGTCATCGGACTATCCGAACACGTGCATACCCTGTACCACATTCTTACCGATTTACAAGACATGGTTGGCTTCTAGCAAAGTATCGTGCCTACCCAATTCTCCAGAAATATTCAACAAAGAATATATAATCTATATCAGGCATAATGTACTAAGAATTACGTATTAAGATCCAGTATTAGATGTCACATGCTAGGCCTAGGGCTGGAATTGTGCCTGCCCCGTACGAAGCACATATCGGATTACTAGCAACTAGTCTCTATAATCGGATAATCATGACCTAGTCATACTATCCCGATAGCTGCAGCATTTAAGAGTACTAGTTCTGTATCCCTGCGTGATCATCATCTTCATATGACTGAAGTGATACTTCCATCTTGACATCACACCCAATACACTATGATTCTCAGTATACCCAGAAGAGGCGTACACAGAACCTGTTAAAGCTCCGGACGACCAAAACCAAAGCGTACTGATTGTCGCAAGTATTAGCGATGCAAGTCTCAGGTTAAGACCAAATACACATACCCTGATTCGGATTTCCAAAGACACATAGTCATACTACCAATGAGATTTTGACGGGTCTATCCAGAGCGAAGCTGTTCCCGGTCCAACGGTTAACAGAACTTCCTATCACACTTGCATAAGTATCCAATACTTAAATATATGAGAACTATGTCGTTAAGCTTCCATAACGCGTACATGTGCAATACTAGCCTATTCCGCATTATCGATGTCCAGTCTCGATAATACTACGACTATGGATATTTAATGATTAAACCTTTCGTGGATTAATATTGTCTCATATCTTATTAATCCAGTACTAATCATATGGACTTTTATCATTTATGTATCCAAGTAATCCAATTACAAATGATAAAAGCGCAATTTCCTTTGTCACATAGTTAATTTGTACAAAGAACACCATGTCTTTTACAAAAAGTGATGCTATGGGTCATAATTGTCCAACAATCTCCCACTTGGCCTATAGCCAATCACTCAACTGTCCAACACCTGAACTATGTACGGGTCGCTCATACTTATACTGAGATATCACTTTCGTCAGCGGATATGCAAGGTTATCATCTTAAACGATCTTTTCGATCTTCATATTGCCACGATGTGTGATCTCATGAATCAGATGAAACCGTTCGAAGTACATACTTGGATCATTGATGAGACCGTAATTCCTTAGCCTGCGGTGTAGCCCAGCTCAGCTGCTAACAGAACTACTCCTAATCAAATTAGGAATTTTATAGATCCAAAATGCTTCTTTTGCTGCCTCAGCCGCAACAATATATTCCACTTTTGTTGTTGAATCAGCAACAATATCTTGCTAGTAAGATTTCCAGCTCACTGTTCCGTTATTCAAAACAAAATATGTACCCTTATTGTGATTTACAGTCGCTTTTATCGGTTTGGAAACTTGCAATGGTGAATCCAGTCACCTCATTATTTTAGGTCTATTAAATTGTATTTTGTGGAATATTATTTTTCTTTGCAAATTTGGTTCAGTTGCATGACATGTAGGTGCTCGGGCTGAAGTGGTTCGCAGACCCCTTTCTAGGGTTGGGCCCACTCTAGGGAGGGGGTCGTGACATGATAGCCATCATCAGATGAAGTAACTTCAAGGCCCAAGAAGTAACTCAGAAAACCAAGATCATTCATTTCAAATTATTGACTAAGAGACTATTTAAGATCCATAATTCCTTAATCATCATCCCCAGTAATAATCATGTCATCAACATAAAGAAGTAGCATCACGATGCCTGTACTAGATTTGCGAAGGAATCGGGTAGAGTCATGCGGACTGGAGGTGACATGATCCAAGCCACACATGGGACATAAAAGGACATGGCCTCAACATAATGGAGTTATTGAAAGTCATACCAGATTAACGCACTAACAATTCGAAAGTCAAGTACCTTTTTGACGAATCAAGCCGAATTAAGTTCAACACTAAAAATTCGGCTGAGACATGACTTATTGAGCTTCAAAACACATCATTGAGTCTATATATATGAAAGCCACGAATTTTGGGGATTTTTATGTCAATGAGACAATTTGGTCATGGCTTTGAAAAATTTGCCACCTTTGTTGGATTTTTGTGATTTTGTTGTTTTTCCTTTATTGACTTTTTTGGCAAAGTTTTTGATTATGTTTTTATTACTTTATACTTTTATGGTAAGTTGTCTAGGTTGTTAAATGACTATTAAGGGCATATCATTTAAGTAGTTATTAGTTACAAATATATTTATTATTGCTAGAAATAGATTAACTATATGCACAGGAAACTCAGAGAACAACTTATATGTGTTAAGACCGTTAACACATAGTTCACTGCTTAACACTGGGATGTTTAAGGTTGAAAATCCTAAAACAAAACGGCAAAAGATTTCTCACGATGACACATATCTATGGCATCTTAGATTTTGTCATATTAGCTTTGACCAGATATATAGGTTGATAACGAACAGAGCTTTAAACTAGTTAAAGCATGAAACTTTATCAGTATGTGAATCTTGTCTAGAATGAAAAATGACCAAGTGACATTTTACTGGAAAATGTATAAGATCTAGTCAACCACTTCAGCTAATACATTCAGACGTTTATGGACCAATGAATGCAAGAGTCTGGGGTGGTTATGAATACTTCGTCACTTTTATTGACGATTATTCGAGATATGGGTACGTTTACCTAATATAGCGTAAGTCATATACCTTTGAAAAGTTCAAAGAGTATCGTGCTGAGGTTAAGAACCAATTAGTTTAGACGATCAAAACTCTACGATCGGATCGTGGAGGAGAATACTTCAATAGCGATTTCGAGGAATTCTTGGTAGATCATATGATAGTATCCCAGCTTACAGCACCTGAAAGACCACAAAAGAATGGTATTGCAGAGAGGAGAAATTGAACCCCACTAGGTATGATCAGATCTATGATTAGTTACAGTTCACTGCCTAGTTCATTTTGGGTATATGCATTGCAAACATCGATGTATATCCTTAATGTAGTTCCATCTAAGTCTGTCTCTAAAACTCCCTTAGAGTTATATAGTGATCGTAAAGCTAGTTTATGATATTTTCGCATATGGGGGTGTCAAAAACATATGCTGAAGAATATGAGTACAAAGTTGGAGCTACGTTCTCAGATGTGCCTATTTGTAGGATATCCTAAGGACACTAGGGGTGGGTTCTTTTATAGTCCGGAAGATAATAAAGTGTTTGTGTCGACAAACGTTACATTTATTGAGGAATACTATATGAAGGAGTTTAAACCTCGAAATAAAGTGTTACTCGAGGAGTTACTTGCTGGTTCGACCAGCACACCATCGCCAACAATAGTTGACAGAAACATAACACCTTCGACATTTGAGCGTCAGATTTAAGTATATCAGAATGATCTGCCACTTAGACGCAATTGGAGGGTTGTACGACATCTTGATTGCTATCTAAGAGTTGGAGATGCACAAGTTGTCGCATCTAGTGATGGTGTAGATGATCTATTGACCTATCGTAGTGCAATGGACGATTCTGATAAAAAGGAATGGCTCAAAGCCATAAACCTCGAGATATAGTCAATGTACTCCAACTCAGTCCGGGAACTTGTAAACAAACCTGATGGGGTAAAACTCATAGGTTGTAAGTCGATCTACAAGATAAAGTGGGGAGCATATGGGAAGGTACATGATCTTCAAGGCTAGGCTAGTGGCCAAAGGTTATACCCAGAAAGAAGGAATCAACTATGAGGAGACTTTCTCGCCAGTAGCCATGCTCAAATCCATTCGCACTCTTCTCTCCATTTTCTTATATTATGACTATGAGATTTGGCATATGGACGTCAAAAATACATTCTTGAATGACAATCTTGATGAGTGTATCTATATGATACAACCAGAGAGGTTCGTAGCCCAAGGTCAAGAGCAAATGGTTTGCAAGCTGTAAAGGTCCATTTATAAACTTAAGCAAGCATCTCGATCTTGGAACATAAGATTTAATACCACGATCAACTCTTATAATTTTGAGCAGAACGTCGATGAGTCTTGTGTATAAGAGCGGGATTAACGGAATAATATTTTTTCTCATTTTGTACGTTAATGATATTTTACACATTGGGAGATGCCAGTTATATACTTGGGATCCAGATTCTTTAGGATCGCAAGAGATGACTATTAGTTATGTCTCATGCATCCTATATCGACAAGATCCTTGTGCGATTTGGGATGCAGAATTTTCAAGAAAGGAAATTTGACCTTTCGACATGGAATTCATTTGTCAAAGGAACAGTCTCCCAAGACACCTCAATGAGTTGAGGAAATGAGACATATCCCATATTCCTCAACAGTTGGTAGTCTCATCTATGCTATGTTATGCACGAGACCGGACATCTGTTTTGTAGTAGGAGTAGTCATTAGTTTTCAGTCTAACCTAGGATTTGATCATTGAGTGGCTGTGAAACAAATTCTCAAGTATCTTAAGACAACGATAAATTATATGCTTGTATATTATGACGACAATATGGTCCTTATGGAATATACAGACTCTTATTTTCTAACAGATGTTGATTATAGGAAATCAATATCTGGATCAGTGTTCACCTTTGGTGGGGGGCCATTGTGTGGAGAAGCATAAATCAATCTTGTATTGCTGACTTCACCATGGAGTATGAGTATGTAGCAGCTTGCGAAGCAATCTGGCTTCGGAAATTCTTAGGAGATCTGGAAGTTGTTCCAGATATGGATTAACCACTCACACTTTATTGCGATAATAGTGGTGCAGTGGCGAATTTCAAAAAACCAAGAAGTCACGAAAAGGGAAAACATATAGAGAGAAAATATCATCTCATCAAGGAGATAATGCAGTGAGGAGACGTTTATGTCATGAAGATTGCATCCGCATAGAACCTTGCTGATCCGTTTACAAAGATCTTGCCGGCTAAAGTGTTTGAAGGTCTCTTAGAGGGTATATGATTACGTGACATGTCCCATTTGCTCTAATACAAGTGGGATATTGTTGGGATATATGCCATAGAGTTTCATGTAATGTAAACATAATTAATTATAATGAAATAATGGATGCATTGTTCGTTTATCAAATTGTTTTGATTTAAATCGCATATTATAAATTATCATGTTTACCCTTAATTACTTATGTGCCTTCAGACTTAGTGTATGAGAGTCATACACAAGAGGATTTAAGTCTGTAGTTAGTAATCTAAAATAGTACATAGAGAGCAAACAAAATAGGTACTTTGTTTGTGGTTTATCTATAGCTGCGATCCATTCTATAAATGTATGGCGACCTTGATCCGAAATCGTCCATGTGGTGACATGAGAATGGAGGCACCTTATATGATGTGATCATATAGGACTAGACCCAAATAGAAATGAATTTATTATAATATCCATTAAATAAAGAAATTCATTTCAATCTTCTATATGGTCATATATGGATTGATCTGAATCCTGAGTGTACTACGAACTCATGCAAGGTAGGTTATGTCCTTTGATTTACAAAGGTGAGGTTGGTGTATCAATCCCGACCAATAGTTATGTACTTTGGGGACATGGTTTGGTGTGTACCTGGTGACGTTTTACATAGATATGGAGTACACTCCTTCTTGCGCGAAGCATATGAGTATCTTCCTTAAGAGTTGATTTAGCACTTGAACGATTAAAGTGCTCAAGTCTTTCTATTACGAATAGAAAGATTAATATTCATAATGGTTATGAATAAATCGCTCATTAGAGAATCAATGGTACTTAGGGTAAAAAAAATTAGAGGGGTATAGCGGATATTATGACCCGGCTCTAATTATGAGATACTCGTAAAGGGCCAATTCGTATGTAATGACTATATCGATGGACGCCGATGTAGTTCGACTTATATTATTTATCTACGACAACAAGAATGCAACTTTGGGTTTTTAGTGGAACAACCTAAAGTTAATAATTCAGAATAAATAATTAAAAGGTTTAATTAATATTTTGGGATTATTGGAGCTCGGAACTGTATGTCCATTTTATCTCCATGCTAGCTCGACAAACTGTAGCAAATTAAATAATGTATTTTGTCATACATGAGACTTTATATTAAATTTAATATAAGATTGTCATTAAATAAATGATTATGAGATAATTATTTAATTTATTAAAAAATTATAATTATTAAATTATATTTTATAATTTAATATATTATTATGGAAATGAATAAATTTTAAATTTGATTTTAAAACTTTTCATTACCAAAATTAGTAGTTACATATTTTTAAATAGTAACATATTAATGTCTTCATTCTGACATAAAATAAAATAATTTTTGATACAAAAATAACCATGTAGCCGAAACTTAGAGGGGGAATGTAAAGATTTGGTTTGTTTTTTACAAAAAATAAAACCCTAGATATAAATAGGAAAATAGTTTTCTTTTTTACCCTAATCTCGCTTTATGAAACCCTAGCCACCCTTGTTTTATTTTCCCTAAAAAAAAAGAGTTGAAAGAAAAAGAAAGAACAAGAAAAAGAAAAAATCATTTTGTGTGACAACTTTTCTCTAAAGAGTTTAGAGATCAAGATTGTGAGTGAAACTCACACTTGTTTTTTGTTAGTAGCGAGTCATAGCACGTAAGACTCATTGAAAATCAAACCGAAACTTCGTCTCTCTTTCTTTCTATACACACGGTAGTGAGCAGAAAAATCTGCCACTGCCGCCACCTGCTATTTCTTTAGATGCTCGGTTTGTGTTGTGTTTTTGCCCAAAAAAATTTAGGAACATATAAGAGTGTTTTTGTGGTCGTTGTGGGGCTGTTTTGGTGAAAAGAATTGGACCTGTATTGCTACCCTCATTCACACAAAACATAGGTTGTTTTTGTGTGTGATGTGCGCTTGTAACGGGTGCAAAACAATCCAGTTTTGTGATGTTGTTCGGAAGCTGGAAAAATAGTCAAAAACAGAAGCAAAACAAGTACTAAAGGGCTGCACAGTTTCGACTAAGAAGGGGAATGGTAGAAATTTTTTCAAATATTGATCTCGGTGCCTAACACGCTTCCGCAGCGCGGGAAATCGTTTCCTACACCAAGCAGATTTTCTCTACCTCTTGATAGTGTGTCTTGTAATGTAACATTTTGCTGAGGTGATTTTCGCTGGATCAACTTCTATTCCTTGGGCGCCTACTGTAGGTCCCAACAAATTTCCGAATGTGACCCCGAATACACTTCTTGGGGTTGAGCTTGAGATTGTATCTATCCACTCTTTGAAGGAATTTCTCCAATGCAGCAAAGTGTCCCTCTATGGTTTATGACCTCTATGGTTTATGACTTAACCATCATGTCGTCAACGTATTCATTGACCTCCTTATGCATTGAGTCATGAAACAAGACGATGGGTAGATGGCCCCTGTATTTTTTAGTCCAAATGACATTACTTAATAGAAATAAATTCTCCATTCTATAATAAAGGTCTTTTTGTGCTTTTCTTCCACTGCCATTAATATCTGATTGTACCAAAAAAAAACCCATATGCAAAGGAATACATGGCCGACAAGGCTGCGATATCTACCAAAACATCTATGTGTGGTTAGGGATGGCAATGGGTAGGGTTTGGTGCGTGTTTGCCATTACCAAACCCGCACCATTGTGGGTTTTAATTTTTATTACCAAACCCACACCAGCATATAAAAATAAATTACCAAACCCGCATTGGTATCCAACGGATTTTTTTACGGGTTTTTAAAATATTGAATTCCATTACTCTCTTAATAATATAATCTTTTTAATTAAACATTGATACTTTTTCATAACATACAAAAAAATATATTTGACAGTTTGTAAATTATGACACATAAATAAAAGTTTAAAATATTTATAACATAATATCAAATTCATATTATCACAATTACATCCATGAATCACTAGCTGAATATCCTTCATTATTTAAAATTCATATCATCAAAATTATTGAACCATGATCAAAAGCAATTCAAAAATATTAAGAGAGAGCAATTCAAAAATTATAAGTTAGTTAGTCATTTTATATAAGAGATTTTTTGCCCTAAAAAAAAAAGAAATAAACTTGTGGGTAGCGGATACCCGCAATGAGCATCCGTTGGTTTTGCTTAATTACCAAATCCGGACCAAACCCGCAGCGGATTTTATTTTAAATTACTAAACCCGCACCAAACCCGTTTAAATATTTACCAAATTCTATCCATTGCGGGTGGGTTTTTACGGGTTTGCAGGTTTGTGGGCAAAATTGTCATTCCTATGTTTGGTAAATGGAAATTATCTTTTGGGCAAACCTTATTGAGGTCTCTATAGTCTACACAAATATGCCCCACGTAGTCGCTGCAGTTATGCTGGTGACAAATACTCGGAAGTTCACCAGAACAAAAAGAAATATCGAATCACTTCATCTTCAGTGTACATAAAGCTAAAAAATTAATGAAAACGAGTACTGACAGTTACAAAGCACATGCATGACTTGGATTTTCACAAGGACATTAGTTGGCAGATGCACAAGCAGCATGCAAGTGTTTTAAACATCTTTCTAATCATTTATACAAAAGCACAAAATCTCTTCTTTTCCTTGACATCCCTCCCTTTGTTTATTTTCACAAAGATTGGGACAATAAAAAGAGAGAGAGAGAGAGAGAGAGAGAGAGAGAGAGAGAGAGAGACATTTTCTACAGAATTCTACTCCTACCTTACCTCTATGGCAGTATGCATAAAAAGGGAGTCTTGCAAAATCTCATATTGGAGATAATTTTTCACTTAAGACATCAATGACCTCATCTAGATCTTTGTCAAACTGGAATACATCTTGCCCTTGATGCCTCCAACGGACCAATCTATTAGAGAGATCCATTAGCATCTCAACTCCAGCTTCATCAATACAGACCTGGATTAGCCTCTTAATGCACTTAATCAAGTACTTCCCTGTCTTTAATTTCAGCTGACAAATAAAATCTGATGCTCTCTCTTCAGTCTCACCCAATGAATCCAACATACTCTCAAAAATATCAGTTAACCCGAAGACAAGACAGGCACCAGCTACAGCCTCCCTTTTGCTAAATTCCAAAGGCCGGATAATCAAGTCTTCCTTTGACAGAAACATTGAGTTTCCATGCTTTAATACAGCACTGTCGGTTTCCCTGAACTGACTTATTCTACCTATTGCGGAATAATGCAGCAGCAATTCACATCCCTCTTCTTTTATGCAATTGGAATATCCAAGTAGAATCCCCAATGGGATTCGCCTAAAAAGAATACTTCGCTGCAGGTAAAAATCATGAGATCTTTCTTCACAAGTTGCACAATTTTTGACAGTTTTTGCACTATATTGCATGTACATGCTTTGGACTTCGTCTAGCCAAAGTCTAATCATTTGACAATCATACTCTTTTTCAAGAGTGTAATCCTCCTTGTCGTGAAACTTAGGTTCCTTAGGTTTCTTTTGGTACAACGATTCTTCTTTGTGGTTTTTACCTGAGCCAATTAGTTTTAGGTTCCAAGCTTCTGCTATGTTATTCAAACACTCAGCCAGAAACTCCTGCTCAGATTTATTATTGGGGCTCAGAATCCATGCAATATATCTTGCTGCTGCTCCAGATATTGACTCCACGTCTTGCATTTGTCCAATTTTTGTGCGTTGTGAAATTTTTTTTTCTTCAAAACCTTTTTCAGAGGAGAAAAGTAACATAGAAGCAAAATAGAACCAACCAGGGAAGCTGATTGCCAGAGCCCTGCAATCCAACAATGATGAAAAATTCAAGTGTAATTAGATCATGATAGAATAGCTGCTATATTTTGCCTGTGAAATCATAAGTATGAATTTTACCAGATAGATCTGTGATCTACAGTCACAACCTTTGTCTCGGACGGACTAAGAGTTGGAACAAATTGTTTTGTATCATTGATAACTGGTTTACTGGCGGCATGAACTAAATGTAGAAAAGCTTCAGTCGTAAGTGGTCCAGCAAAAGTTCTTAATAAGTGATTATTGTTGGGAAAATATGCACCAGAAAAAGGCAGCTGAGATCCTAACTCCATTGATATGCCCCACAATGTTGGAGTAACGTTTATGTCGAGTATCACTGAGACTAATCCAATCAAAAGCTCCAATATGGAAGCCAGACCCCTGTTGTACAACTAAATCAATACAATGATTGGGTTATGCTCATTGATATGAAAAGAAGAGATCAAGCTAACAATCAAGTAGCAAAGCTTCAAGAAAAAAAAAGAGAGATTTCAACTTTATTAAGTCATGTAAAGTCATTATCTTCCGCATTTCTTAATAGATACCCATTATAAAGCTTCAAGTCAGAAATGTATCAAGATAATAATAAGCGAAAGTGAAGTATGAAATAGGAACTAACGTGAGCAAAAACCAGTCATGTAACAGACTTCTGGTCTCAATAAACATATGGGGAGAAAGTGCCAAGCATATAACAATCGCACGCCAATCCACACTCTCACGAAATTCCTTGCTTAAACACATGAAAGGTCTTTTCATGAAGTCTTGCAAAATTTTTGAAACATCATGCTTTAGAGTAAGTGGATCAAGATACCAGAAAAGCAGCCTGCAGAAAGGATTAAAACAGATAAGTATGAAAAAGAATAAAGAAACCAACAACATGGAAGATAATAAGAAAACATGGAAATCAACTTTATAAGAACAACATATATTTAAGCAATATAGATAAATGAGAGATGTTTTATTGAGAGGGGAAAAAACTCAAAAACAAAAAATAAATAAATAAAATCTAAAGAGATACATTCGATTACACAGTGATAACAGATAAAAGGTACAAAGTCCGTTTAAACAGTCAAAGCAAGCTCCAGTTATTCTCCTTTCCCTTTTGGATTACTACTCTTGACAACAGTTAAATAACAATACAATTAACAAGGCCATTCCTCCACAAAGATTCGTAAAAAAGAATTGAAGTAATAGCAAACTTAATCACACCAGACCTCAACGGTATTTCCTTCTTGTCATGGGATAAATCTCTGGGTAAATAACAGAGCAGTTCCGAAAGAGCACTGCTTCTATCAACCAATATTTTCTCGAGATAAAGTGTACTAGAGAATGAAAGCTGGTAGCAAGATGCTGAAACTGCTACTCTTACCACAGCACCTAATAGCAACTGCGAAAGCATCCCTGCAATTAAAGAAAATTTAATTCATATATCCAATGAAAATAACAAAAATGTTAATGTCTCGAATATCAACTCCAGATAATAAATGACAGAAAATAAATTACTTCTCACCCTAATTGAAACAATAAACACACAACAATCTCAAATTTTAAGAAGTGGCAGTAAAAAAGGTTCCTTTATCACAAAATTTGATCATAATTCATTAAATTCCACCCACAATTTCCCCTCAATTTCTCTAGGATATCAACACACAAATGAAGCAGTTGCTCGCAATTATGGAGAGGGATTGAGCTGCCTATCCGTAAAACTTGTTCATTTCCAAAACGAAGCACTTGAGAACTAATCGAAGACGACAAAACACTTGCAATCGTCTTCACTGAGTAATCAACAACCGAATCAAATACCTAAAAAGAAAAATTATAGAAAATGTACACAATCAGCCCATCAGGGAAAAAAAAAAAACCTCTAATTTTAGAATCATTGATTGATTACCTTGGAGGCTTCGAAGCACATGAGAGAAATTGCGGTTTCCAAAACGGTAAACCTAGAATCTTCATTGAGGTTTAAAGATTTATTTATTTTTGAAATTGAGAGATTGATAGATTCTTTATTTTCGTCGTCGTCGTAATCTTCAATGCGTATTAGGGTTTGTGCGAGTCTGGAGAAGAGATCGGTTACTTCTGTTGAAGTGGTCATGATTGTCGATCAGATTCGCAAGGCGATGATTATATTTATAAATTACTTGGGCTCTGGGTTTTCCCGCCGAAATTTAATTGTTTACTCATTGTTATTTGAATTTGGGCTTTCTCAATGTGGGCTTCTTTGATTCGAAAAAGAAGTGACGCTATTTGAACCCCTGTTTTTATCTCTTCAACCCCTACTACTATTTTCATTTCAATTCTAACCATATTGTTAGCTAAAAATACTAAAAAGGACATATAAATATTTTAACTAAAATTACTAAAAAGGACATATAAAATTTTTTAAAATTTCATGTATTATTTTATTAGTGAAAACAGGAAAAAAAATCTTTAAAATTTAATTTTATTGTGGGCAATAAAAGCATCTTTCCAACATTATCAAATATATTGTTACAATTTATATCTTATTGTTATAATTTATGAGGAGAATGAAAAAGATTAAAAAAAAAATTCTTTTTTTTTAAGAGTAGATTACGAGGATCAATTCATCATAAAAAAAAAACTCTTTCAAATTTAATTTTTCAAAAACATGTTGATCTTTCCAGAACTATTGTAGTTGAAGGAAATACATATTAAAATTTAGTTCCAAAAAAATTAAACAGAATATAATTAGCACTCTTGAGTTTCACAATATTTAAATACGGCTTTTATTACGTTATCCACCTTCCATAGAGAGAAACTTAAAATATGTGTGAAATGCGGGGAGAGATTTGAGTTGATATTTCATCTCAATGTAACTGATTATTTTTTACATTACATGATAAATGACTTGTAAATTATTTATATTATGATTCGTGTACTAATAATTCAAAAATGATACACTCACTTAAATTCTCACAAACAAATTTACAAACCCTCTCACTGTAGTTACAATGATTCACTGTAGATCACTGTAGCTACAGTGAAGGGTTTGTAAATTTGTTTGTGAGAATTTTAGTGAGTGTATCACCACTCCTAATAATTTGAAGTCAAATTTCCTACATTATTAATTTCCAACATTTAATAAACTTAAGTTATTAATGTTTAACTTGTAATTTCAACAAGAATGTCAGGTGTCGAACTTTTAAAGGAGGATGGGTCCTACGCAAGGTCTTTCAAAATACCAAGAAATTGGAGATGGGAAGCTCAGACTCACATGTGAAAGCCCATATGTCATCACAAAGGTCGTTGGGCAAAGAGCGTACAAATTGAGGACAACGTCTGGAAGGCCATCCAAAACAGCTGCAACGCTGTGCATCTTAAACGATTCTACAAGTAGACCTAACAGACTAAGAGTCATAGACTAGCCACTCGACATGTGACTACTCTCTAACTAGGGGAATATGAGACTACTATATTTAGAACTTAGAATTTCCTCTTAAACTTTCCTGAATTTTCCATTGTTGACCAGACTCAAGACTTGGGGACAAATTCCCTTAATAAATTAAGGTTATTCGAATTTATCAATCTCATACGACGTTTATTCTTAAGAATCACTTGTGATCCGGCCTTGAAACAACTAGCTTTCATGTTAAGACAACTTTCATCTTAACCCGAGTCTTGAGTCGGCGATGCTGCCAAGGCATCATGACTTGGTTTCCATTAAGAGCCTGCGCCTCGAGCTGGCATTAATTGAAGGCGACTAACTTGCTTCCTACTCGAGCCTACATCTCAGGCCTAAGTCTCATAGCGACTTCAAAATCAAGTAACTTATACCTGACTGACCAAATAACTAGATTATCATAAAGATACGCATAAACAAAGAACATATACAATGGAAAATTGAGTTCATATCATATTTTCATTCAGTGTGTTGCGAGATAGGATTTCAAACTACAAAATCAGTTAGGACAATTTAAATATAAAGCAATTAGATGAAAATGAGGAAAGTCAATCTTCAAGGCCTTCAGAAAATGAGACTTTAGTAGGGGAGACAACAAAGGCATCTTGAGTGTCAACAGCTGGGTCAGCCTTTATCTCAACAGTCTTTTCTTCCCTCGAACCAGACCCTTCACCAGTCTCCATTATCTTCGCTTCAGCGCTTTGAGGAGCCTCCTCCGTCCCAACCAACTCCTCTCTAGCTACGAATTTCTCCCTCATAGCTTCGTCGTTCCCTTCATTCGACTGAGCGACTTCTTCATCCTCTTTTGTTTCTTCATCCAACGAAGGAAGCTCGGCCTCAAATCATGCATGCTCATTGATTCATTTCTTAGGAGTCCAGGTTTTGTACTCCCCCGCTAGGAATTTCTTCATAAGTTGGCTCCTCTCGGCCAACATGGCCTCCTAGGCGACTCCCTCCAGTCGTTTCACCGGCTCATCCTTCTCCTTCCTCAAGAACTCCACGATTTCCTGAAAGGCCTCCTTTTCGGCCTTAGACACTTCCCGCTCCAACTTCAATGTTGCCTGAGATGACTCAACCCCTTTCTCGGCCTTCTTCCTATTTTTTTTCTGAGGCCTCAAGTGCTGCTTTTAACACTGCATTCTCATTCTTCACAGCCGTATTAGATTTCTCTAAACCCCTGACTCGCCTCTAACTCGATTCAATGTACTCTTGGACGAATAGATGACACTCGAGAGCCTGAAAAATAACCTAGTTAGCACCCACTCGACAAACCAGCAATGGAGACAATAATTCTAAGAGTCCTTACCTAGTAATTCAGGGCCACGACTATCTTGATCGACTATAAGGGGCCCAGCTCAGCCAGTCGATGCTCATCTTCTGCAAGTAAAAACCACTTAACAAACTTCGAGAGGCTGGAAGGGTTGGAAATGGCAATCGATCTGTGAGGAATTCTGACGATGACATTTTTCGAGTCTTCTTCTGGTTCGACCATAGCTTTTCGTTTCTTCGATGCGACTGTCATCTCAGTCGATTTTCTTGGCACAACATGGGGATTCCCAGCCGACGCCACACCTTTTGGTGTGGGAAATTCGATTTCCAAGGCTTCAGACTATTTCTCTTTAGCCTTCATGCTCTTCCTTTTAGCCTTCATCTCTTCGAAACAACAGAAGTTTGAAGTGACCTGACATGATCTCTGATGCGCATAAAATTTATTCATGTGTTAATGGCATTAAAAATATGAGCATCCTGAAGAGTAGTCGACAAGACCAAATACCCACTACCA
>SKCR01008226.1:0-31692 GCA_019454045.1 Zanthoxylum bungeanum | reverse complement strand
CTCGATTCAAAATGCTATTACCTCAATTGCAGTAATATCTTTACTACAAACTACATGTGCTTGATGTGCTACTCTGAATATCTATATATTTGCAATTTGAATCTGGCGTATTTGATTATACAAGACAATATATCATTCAATTATGTTTTGTTACTTGTATGTATGTCAGCTGATTCTTCTTTTTCCAATTCAGGGTCAGAAATCTCTAGCATTGGATACTGCAATTGGAATGTGGCAATTATTATTTGCTGAAAAGCAGTGGCCACTAGTTGATCACTGGTGCCAGTTCTTACAGGTAGCTTATTGATTCTTTGTTTTCTTAGTGTTCTTTTACTTAAATATTTTTTGGTAGGTATTATGTTCTTTTATGTATTTCCTAGGAGTGTCAATTTGGGTCAGGATTCGTTTATTCGTTCTGTTCGATTCGCTTTAAAGCAAATATGAGTTTGAAAAAATGGATTCGTTTAATAAATGGGTCAATTCGATTCGATTCGTTTATTAAACGAATCGAATACGAATTTAAGCTCATTGATTCGTTTTATTATTTTATTTTACTAATTATTGTTATTTTTCAATTATGATTCGAGAAATTATGGCTAATTACCATAGAAAAAAATAAAATTTTCAATATTTTGTGAGGTATTTTTAATAAATATATTAATTACATATTTTATATGTATATATTTATGAAGAATTAATGTAAATCAATTATGGTAAATTATGATATTAAATAATATCATGAGTAAACGAATATTCGTAATACGAATTCTGATATTATGATTCATTTAATAAACGAATTACGAATCCATCACATTTTGATTCGATTCGTTGATTCGTTTGACCACCACTAGTATTTCCTTTGATTTATGTTTTCTGTTTTGTTGTTACTCAACAGGCTAAGCATAATAAAGCAATCTCAAGGGACACATGGTCTCAGCTGTTGGAGTTTGCTAGGGTAAGAATTTTAACTTTGCTTCTTTCAACTGCTTTTGTCTCAGCTAGTCTGCTCGACCATAACTAGGTTGCAGTTAATAATATATGGTACATAGTAAATAGATACATCCTTCACTGCTGAAGATGAAAACATGCATAGCAGAGTTGGAGATATTTGAAAATCTTTAGCCCTTTTTTTTTGTTATTTTTCCAGCTGGACCTGAGAATACTAGCTTTACTTTTTTGTATTTTTCTAAAGAAAATTTGCATTTCTTCTCCCTCGATATTGTCATCCAATCTTAAACCATTCGCCTATGCTATGTGTCACTGAGTACATCAGTCTCAGTAAAGCTTAAATTATTGGCAAGTATTGTGGAGGATCCTATCCAATTCTTACTAGTTACTGCCCAGACAAAACTGGCGATTCTCATATTTGAAAATGATCTATTTGGTTTCCAACTTTCATGTCTAGCTGGTGGGCTCGAGGCATACAAATGGCAGAAAGATTATACAGTAGGAAAGTGGTTTCGATTGTTTTATTGAAGGCAAATGGGGTTCTCATGATGAGTACTTTTGTTGGCCTATGATGTGGTTGATGCTAATGATCACAATGTCACTATACTAATAAGTTTTTATTCTTTTATGAAGACGGTGGACCCTACAGTAGCAAACTATGATGCGGAAGGTGCTTGGCCGTATCTTATCGATGAATTCGTCGAATACTTGACTGAGAATGGCATTGTTCAAAAGCGATGATGAACTAGGGGGTAGGTAAATGATGCTGCAATGTGATTGTAGCTGTTCAATGACTTTGGTTTGCTTGACTTACCCTAAAACACTTCTTTGTTTTATGACCTTATTTATGTGTTGACAACACCTTCTCAGCTCAGTCAACGGGATCGTCGATAATCTTGTGAAATTGATTGTGAACCCCATCACCTATTGTTTTGAAGATTTTTGTTTGATCTCCAATTCATTTAAAACATGTATAATTAGAAGTGAGAGTTGATGTGCATCCCTAGTTACCTGGAAAGATAAGACGTTAGCGAAGAAGAAGCTCTTGCCACTATCGTCGTAACCACAGTTGGAGGATCATCATTACCAGCCTTGTCTGTTGTTGAATCTCTTTCCTCTTTCAATTGCTCCGGAAGTTTAATTTGCTTTAGTGTGGTTAAGCTCTTCGTTATCTTAGGACTGAATCTGCCTTCGAACTCTCCTATTAGGAAGAAAGCTGCTATTGAACTAGGCTCTCATTTAGCATTGAAACTAAAGGTGAGTAAGCGATGGCTGGGGTAAATAAAGATTCATTAGCGACTATCGCGCTGCAGCTGTCTCAGGAGTCTGACAATACAAAAAGAAATAAGGTAGGAGCCCATCCCTCCAGAGTAAAAATAGTTGATGGTTGAATGAGTGAGTTTTGTTTGATAGAGAGATTCTCTTTTATAGGAAGCAGAATAAGCGTAGTTAGCACTCTATGCAGTAAAGATACGAAGCTTATTCTATCTTGTCAAACGGCATGATGGTTAAGTGTCATATGAGCTTAATTATGAAATAAGCAAGTGATCGGATCCCTTTCTTCATCTTTTGTATCAACAAATAACCAAAGAGGGAAGGATGAAGTCACTGGCTGATCTAGAATCACTTATTTCCAACGATTAAAAAAAAAAAAACTCTCTCCACAGGTACTACGAAAGAGGTCGGTCAAATTATTTTGATACTCTTTTGGGAGTTAAATTACAAGATATTAGGGTGAAAATTAAACTGCAAATTTAATTATTTTCGGCTTATTATTCTGTCCAACAAGAGATTCTAGCTATTCTAAGAAAATTAAAATTGAAAGACGACGTCTCTCTTGCAAACAATGGAATTGATCGCAACTGGCCTCGTCGCAACACTTGCGTGTATAATAACAACTATCAATTATAATGTATAAACAAAATCTGGTTTAATATCGAATCTAAATCCTAATATTCCAGGTCATTTTTTAGTACAGTCTTGGTGTCCTCAAAATCTAAGATTATTTTAACATTTTGAGACCCTGGTTATAGTATAATATCATAAGATAAAATACTATTAGTTATTTGGAGAATAATGACGAGCCAGGACCAGCTCTCCTTATAACAGATCAAATTCTTTACAAATTAACAAACAAGGAAAGCGGATTTAATTAGAAAGAAAGTAAACAATAAATTATTTCAACATACCCATGGCTGTCCTGTCACGACAAACTTCATTTAATCAAGTATCTATCATAAGTGACCCCAGCCCGACCTGGAGTTCAACTGTTTACCGTCAACGTATAGACAGTTTTGCCCTTGACTCCCAACAACCTTATTCTATAGTTTTTGACACATCTCTTATTTTAATGTCACAAATTTCATTGATTGAAATTGGTGACCCATTCGAATGAAATCAAATTTTCAATTGATTGCACAAGTTACTTCAAAACAATTGCCTATCTGCTAACTTTTGGTATATATTTTTAAATAGAATTTTACTATTAGAATTCTACGCTAACATGCAAACTCAATATATGATATTCACATAATGTTGATGGAGATTTTTGCGGCTAAGTCTTTTATACAGTTCGGTAAGGGCAGAGAAGGAAATTCTCCTCATCCGGAGGACCATGGGTCAGAGGATGTGTGTCGATTCTTTAGCCCGGCATGGACCTTAGGTCCGGTTTCTTGAGTATGGCCGACCAGAGAAATGCAACTCGGTACAGATTTCAGGGACCGACCACATCGGAACGGAGGCCGACCATGTTAGATCGAAAGTTCGGTTTGGCCCTGCTATGCCTTATAGAGTAAACAGATGAGCTCGAATATTTTTAGTCAGGACGGTAACAGTTTGAGAAGCTCGGCAGATCATCTGGCCGACCTCTTGAAGACCGATAGAAGATCAGAATGATTGTTTTTCTTCTTCGACACGTGTCATTTTTCAAAGGCACTTTACAGGTTGGCATCATTATTGTTGCGTGTAGCAGTTGAGAAGACAAAGTGATGTGACAGGCCGTCAGACGACAGGTTTGCTTTCGGCGAATATAGTCTTGGGGCAGAGAGCCTGTCAATCAGTCGGAGTCAATGTCTTTTTTTCAACTGATTCACTATGTACATATATGAGGAATGAACAAAAGAGCGCTTTAACCGACCAGTTCCTTCTGGGACTTGCCCTAATAGAAAGTAGCCCCTCTAACGATGAGAAACTGAGTCGATGAGGAGAATTCCTTCACTTCACTTCCTTTGACCGGTTAATAGAAAGATTTTATATAGCCTCGGGCCCCCGGTAAGTTACCCACTTCTGAGGGAATCAGAAGTCGCCTCTCGGAAGCGGATCGTATTTGGCATCTGTTGTTTTGGCACAAATCTTTTTGGTTCTTAAAAGAAACGTCACGAGAGCAGGAGAACAGTGTTGTATTCCCGAGTATATAAAGGGAAGTTAGATTCATTTATTAGGGATAGCAAATCTTGTAATACGAAAGAGAGAGAACACCACTCGTAAAACTCTTTAAACTGCTCGGCCCCATTCGAACCTCATTCAGAACAGGTCGGTCGAGTTAGTTCAGGCAATAAAAACAACCTCCATCGTTTTGTGCTTGTGGACGTAGGCAGGATTCGCTCCGCCGAACCACGTTAAAACTCTCTTGTCAACTTGTGTGTTTTTCTCACATTTTACTAAATTTGCCTTTGGTCCCCCTATAACCAAACAAATTCAAAGTTGAGGGAAGGTTGTCTCGGGTATGTTATCTCGAAACTACCCCTAGGACGAAAATCGTCCGTCAACAGTTGGCGCCGTCTGTGGGGAAATAGAAAAAAGCGACTTGCGTAGTAAGACAATGGTAGAAGGTGGAAATCGTGGGTGGTTGGAGAGTTCAGCAGCAGAATGGATGAGAGTGGAAAATGATGGGAAGAAGTTGGTCAGAACGGGAGAATGAAAGGGTTCGCGAGAGAAAGGAAGATTGACAACATAAACTTTCTTTTTATGAGTTGTAGAATGGAATGTAAGAGGGGTAGCCAACGATCACCCATTAGGGCTGAGTTACAGAATGGAATGTAACGTTGTGGATGAGTTACATTCGTTGGCTGCAGCTGAACCAGTCCCTCCTGGAGCAGGCGCCATAGCTGATCGGCCTGCCAGAGTCCCCAGTTCTACAGGTTGGTAGTGCTGAAAGGTGGTCAGGGAACTGGTCAGTCAAGGATATGGGACAACGCCCGTTAGGCCCCC
This sequence comes from Zanthoxylum bungeanum, assembly GCA_019454045.1. Taxonomy (NCBI): domain Eukaryota; kingdom Viridiplantae; phylum Streptophyta; class Magnoliopsida; order Sapindales; family Rutaceae; genus Zanthoxylum; species Zanthoxylum bungeanum. The sequence continues at coordinate 26,535 of SKCR01008226.1, read as the reverse complement.
CTCAATTGGTGTGGTGGTCTCCCCGAATGAGAGGAAATGGAAAAAGCCCACGGGGAAAACCACAAGGAGCCAAGACTAAAGGCCTCGGCTAGGCTCCCAGGTTTGCTCGGGATATGCGGGGCCCAAGGAAAATGCATTATTCATCAACTCCTATGGAGCGGTTGGTGCAGCAGACCCTGTGAGCTCAGTTCGTAATCAAGTTCAGACCAGACGGATCTGAATAAGCCCCGACTCGGGAACCAACTTGAGTGTGAAGTTTACAACTACGGCATACGCATCAGGAGTTTTCAGAATCAAGCTCAGACTAGAAGATGTGGTCGGACTGTAAAACAAAAACCAGAAGAAAGAATTGTAAAAGTCTCTCTTGAAATGACCCGCAAAGAGTTGTAAGAAAGGTAGCAGATCATTTGAATATGAACAAAACTCTCCTTTTGTTTAAGAAACTTGTTTATCTTACTTGTTTGTTAATAAAAAGAGAAAGTTATTTTCAATATTCTTTGGATGTGCTCGATGCGAATGGGTGATCGGTGGTCGGGAAGGGCACCAAGCCCGTGGCACGCCAATCCCGGGTGTCATTATCAAACCTCCGGGTGGAATTGTTCCGACCTGATTCCTTTCACCCTTGAGGATCCAGAACTCATCAATGGATGGGGCACATGTGGGAAAGACGCGAACCCCTCGTGGCACACCGCTCCCGGGTGTCATTATCAAACCCCCGAGGCCGGAGCGTTACTACCCCATGGCTCGTATTTTTGAGGAATAGCTCGGGTAAACCGGACCCGGGGACGTTTCTCCCCCTGCAGGTTGGCTGGTGAGTCCCGTTGAAGACTATCGGAGAGTATGGCATGAGGATGGCTTAATTGCCTCCATGACCATCATGCTCCCGGGTAAACCGGACCTAGGGAGGTTTCTTCCCCTGTGAGTCGGCTGTTGAGTCCCGTTGAGAACCATCAGACCACATGGCTTGGGCTTGGCCGAATGGTCCCCTTGATTACAGGAGTCTCGGGTAAACCGGACCCATGAAGGTTTCTTCCCCTGTGAGTTGGCTGGTGAGTCCCATTGAGAACCACCCAGGGAGGGCACACACGGGGTGTCTTCCTCCCCCGTGGGGATTTGCCTGACCGCCCCAGATCGGCGTATCCGTAGCCTGGTTAGCCGGGACACTGAACTGTAAGGTTCAAAATTGTGTTTTGGGGGCCTCGGGTAGGACCATACCTCGGAGTACCCGAGTTGTTACTTTTACTTCTTGTTTTTGCATGGAGTATGTGCTAAGTCACCTCAACTTTTGTTAGCTTTGCTTTGATCCAACTTTTATTTTTCGCTGGTCTGGCAAAGGGACGCCCGCGTCATGATCCGCAGAGCCTCAGAGGTTGAAAATCTTCCATCGTATAAGTCTCAAATAATCCACCAGCTCGGGGCTGGATTCGTTCCGCCGAGACTGTATTGTTCCACCAACTCGGGGCTGGATTCGTTCCGTTGAGACTGTATTGATCCACCAGCTCGGGGTTGGATTCGTTCCACCAAGTCTGTAGTGTTCTTCTCAGCTCGGGGTCGGGCTACATCCCACCGAGTCTGCCTCATTGGTATGGGGACGTAACATTCCCCCAGAGCCAAGTGTTATTCTCAGCTCGAGGACGAGCTACATCCCACCGAGTCTGCCTCATTAGTCTGGGGACGTAACATTCCCCAGAGCCAAGTGTTCCTCTCAGCTCGAGGTCGGGTTATGACCCTCCAGATGCATTTGATTTCAATTCGGGGACAGACTATCAACTCGTGGTCGGGCTCGAATGGGTCGGATGGGAGATCACATTGAGCTTTGGAAGAGCAAATTAGAAAATTTGAAGCCAAGTATGGGAAGCAGAATAGAAAGCATTCAAGATAAACAGTAAAAGAGAAATGGCAGTGTTATTGCAAAAAAAAGAGTGATATTTGAGTTTACATAGGGCCCTTTTTGGGTCACCCTCATTCTTCAGCCCGCGCAGAGGCAGCTGCTCCTTCCTGGTCAGGTCCGGATGGCAGGATAGCTGGTACAGGCTCGGCATGAGGCACCTCAGTTTCAGTTTGGGAGGCAAGATGGGCTACAATTTTGGCCCCAGGCACTTCAGGGGCAGGAGCCTCAGGCTGGATCTCTTCAGGGGCTGGAGACATAGGCACGTTTGAAATGGGCTCCGGATCCTGGACTTCCTCTGAAGGGAGGGAAAGTAATTCTCGGGCCTCATCCGCAGAAAGTTCTCATTTACAAAAGTGGATGGCCACGTGGATCGGCTCCATGTTAACCCTGGGCATCAGAATTGGAATAATCTCAGCACAATCTCCGATTCTCTTGAGCTGAGCACTCTCCAGCTCTCCCTCCAGTGCAGCCTCCCGCTTTTGAAGTTCAGCCTCCCTCTTTGCCAGTTCGGCCTCCCTCTTTTTCAGCTCTTCCCGAACCTGGTCTCTCTCTTCGGTCGTTTTCCTCAGCTTGTATTCGGCGTTCGACGACTCCCACCTCAAGCGATTGTTTTCCGCTTTGGCAACCTTCAAATCCTTCTTGGCAGTCTCCGCATTTTCCCTGACCAGAGCAGAAGCCTTGTGGATGGACTCGTTCAGTGCAAGGGCCTCGCCAGCCGTCTGCTCAAGGTCCTTGATTGTCTCATCATTTTTTGCCAGCTCGGCCTCCCGATCATTAAGTTGGCTTTGGAGCCTCTGCACCTGGCCCCCCTCAAATAGAAGGCTCATAAGCAGGTATTTGTTTCGAGCCAGCACATAATTATCCTGCAAAAGAGAAGGGAAGAAGTTAGAGAAAAAAGTAAAAAATACAGTACGAGAGCAAAGATAAGAGTCTACCTCGGCGATTCGGAAGGAGAGACGGTAAATTACTTCCTCCGGGGAGATGTCCTCATAATGTGGAATCCTCTCCAAAGGCACCGCTTCAACCAGCTGATTGATTGCCGGCACTAGATGAGAAGTGGACTCTCGGACCTTCTCGCTGAGGTCATCCACCCCCAGCGCCGCAATGCCCTTTCCGGTTCTTGGGAGAACCTCAGCAGCTCGCCCATCCCTCCAAGAAATAGACCTCCTCCTCAGAGGCAGCACCTCTTCCTCCTCCTTCTCAAGTTCGGTCGTTATGTCCCCAGACAGGCGACTGAGTTTCCTTGAAGGCCTAGAGGACCCAGATGAGGGTTGGACAGTTGTGTTTGGTACCGCCCTTATTGGAGAAGGTACGGGCTATATCGCTGGCTGAGCGACCACCTTGGTTCTTTCCTTGGCCTCTACAGGAATCGAAGTGGTCAACCGCCTCCGGGAGCTTTCGGTTTCACCCGGTCCGGTCTTCTTCGCCAGACCTCTGATTCTGTCAATGACATTGGGCTGCTTCGACATTCCTACAAAATGCAAGGCAAAAACATGGTCAGTTCGGAATTCAGGTAAAATTCAAGCCATTTGTGAGTCAAGCAAACAAGGGGATCAGTTAGAAAGTCAGTAAGAATCTACCCAGCCATCTCGGGACCTGCGGAGGTACACTCCGAATGAGGCCTGACTCCAAGAAGGCTGAGTCATTGACTACCCTCCTCCACTGGCTGGCGTAGCTCCGGGCCACTTTGATCCTAGCACGGACCACATGGGTAACCTTGGGAGGATCCCTCCAGCAGGCTGAGAAAGGTTAAAGAGTTAGTATTTTGATATGAAGGTTGAGAAAAAGAAGTCAAGAAATCGAGTCATAACCTCCCGCTCTGAAGATAGCAGGGACTTCTGTCATCTCTGGGCACGTTGACCAGGTCCGTCCTCAGTCGCCTGTAAAGTTTTTAAAGTTTTTGTTGGTTTGGGGAAGGTCTTTGATGATGGCAAAGACGTCGGCATAGAATGAGAGATAATACCAATCGTGGTGGGTTTTCAGGTTGGCTTTCAGCTGGTATAGCCTTTTCAACTCCTCAAAAGTCGGTTCCCCGAGGCCTGCTCGATGCCAGATCACATGCAAGCTGGACAGAATTCTCCAGTGTTCAGATTTAGTTGACAGGGAGCGATCTCCATCCTGGCCAACATCCCCACGAAGTATGGTTGAATTGGAAGCCGGAGACCGCACTCGAAGAAGGAAGGAAGAAGGGCGACCGAGCCCTCGTCAGGTTGGCTCGCACGATCACATGAGCTAGGAACCTCAAGAGCTATGTCGATCGGGATTTCGTACTGTTGACGAAGCACACACAAGGCATCTCCAGTAATGGTAGAAGGCCGGTTCATGTCCAAGGCCGAACTTCCTAGATATCCAGGTTCGGGATCTTTTCGGGGATTCTGTGGCGGTAGGTATCATTTTTTATTTCAGAATGGGTTGGAGTGGTATCTAGCTCCTCCAGGATGGGTGCACCCGAGCTGGAGGAGGTTTCTGCAGCGCGAGGAAGTTGAGATTATATGGGCTTGGCTGAAGAGGATTCAGCGTCAGACATTCTTGACAGTCGCCATGAATAAGAAGGCCAGTCAGTGGTCAGTTTAAGGCACAACGGGTTCGAAAGTTATTCTGACTACCGGGGACCTACGCCTACAATCTCTAAATGCCCTAGCAATAGCCACAAACATCAAGTCTCTCCTAAAGCACATACAACCAAACACAACACTCAGAAAGCCCGAGATACATGCATCATACCCCACTACCCTGTAGGGGTTTTAGTCAGATATCCGGTAACGCAGCAGAAACAGTGGAAAATCAAATTTTCCGATTTCAAAACTTTTTCTCGGAAAATAAACTTATTTATTTTATTATCCAATAATCAAATTATGAAATAAAACACTATAAAAGAATGCTACATAACATGTAACAAATGTCAAAATACAATTTGCAACAAAATTGTTACAAATTTTCCCCAAGGCCGAGAGCTACATAAGGTGGCATATTGTGCATTTTGCACTTCCTTTGTTCAAAACACATGCAAATGAAATCCAATCAACATAAGATTTAACATGTATCATATACACATCCAAATACACCATAATTGAAAAGCCCCAAATTTGGAAAAGGTCTTAAAACCTAATTTTCAATTTCTTCAAATTGGACAAATTAGACCAAATTGGTTAAATCAAATACTTCAATCATGTTTCTTCCATCCAAAACAAGTCTCAACACAATGAAATAACTATAGAACAATTCTAGGTCATTTAAGAGTGGGTCAATAACTCTAGAATGGCAACTAGTTTCTAAAAACATGAAAATAATGCTAACTAGTATTAGCAACATCCTTTCAACTTTATACATGCTCAACACTTTCATCAAACTTCCATTCAACAAAAACACAAAGAATAAAGAAAAGAATAACATGAGAAAATCATAGCATGAAGCCTAGAACACAAGGAACATTTTCCTCTCTAATAGTAAGTTGAAGAAACTTACTAAAATTCCAAGTTTTCTTTGTTTTTCTTCAACTTTCTCTCAAGCTTCTTTTGTTTTCTTCAATGGAGTTTTTGTGTAAAGTGTATTATGTTGTTAAACCCTAAATGAAATAAAACAATACATACTTGTACAATTTTCACCTTGGCCGAATTTGGCTATAAGTAAATACAAGATATTTTGTTTTTAATTTCATTTGAATTTCATTTTGCCAAGTTGATAAAATGATCATTACACTTTAATGATAATTTTCAACAAAGTCAACAATGGCAACTAAGTCATTAAAACAAATATCATAACTTAAAATATCTATACTTTAATTAATTTAATCATTTAACAATTAATTAAATAATTAATTAATTAAATACAAATATATTAAATATATGTATAATATTTACATTAAATATTAAATACATATATTCATTTATGATATTAGTCAAATATCTCAATTTGACAATTAATTAATGTGTATTTGAATTAATCAAGTATTAAATACAAATACACACAAATTAAGGAAATGACTATCGGGTCCTTTCACATGTATTTTGCGTTTAACCTTTAAACAACTTTTTAAATAATCAATATTATTTATAATTGTTGCCCTAGTGCTCTACGAGTATATTTCATTATTGAGACTCTCTAGATTCAGGCATATCCGTCACGAAATCCAATTTCGTGTCCATAATTTATCCACCCGTAAATTATGACGATCACGGATAAACTCGCTGAATCATACAGGTCGAGGTCATGGCAAATGTATATTCATCCGTCACAGGTATCCGGATAAATCCCAGAGATATAGATGTAAACGTCAAATCTCTATAGGGATTATCCAGTCGACTATTCTATTAGCAATATCAAAAAGAACATTTAGAACTAACTTCTAAATTGTACCACGGGCCCATGGATTTTATCTTATTGCTAATCATATGGACTACATATGCTCTGATACACAGAACTGACGGATCCTATCTTGATACACACAGGACACACTGAGGATCTATCTACACCCAACGAACAGGCGGAGGTCTGATTTTAATAGATCGGTGACGTGACTGCCATCTAAGTGTAGAAGATGTCTCATGTGCCCACAGTGGCATCTCAAGTCTAAGAATCACAAGTGCTACTCAACCCGACAAGATTCTTATTGACGTTGGTGTACCATCCCTTAAGAATCTTCGGTGAGTCGTTCAGTGTTTATCCGCTATAAACACCTACACGTCTATACTAGTCTCCAAGACTTATGGTTCATTGAGAAACCATTGGAATCATATATTCCAGTATACGATATGTATCGGTCTCAACGTGTTTACTATACTGACCAAGTAGTGTAAACCTTGACCAAGAACTCCCACATGCTCTAGTGCCAATAACGATTGTTTCTAATACCCATAGACTCCACGTGTTTATCAAACAGCTTCGGAGGTATGGCCTTCGTCAGCGGGTATGCTACATTATCTTCACTCGGTACCTTGCACACGACAATATCCCCTCGCAACATAATCTCTCGAATGATGTGGTACTTACGTTCCACATGTTTCGACTTCTGATGCGCCCTCGGTTCCTTTGCTTGCGCAATGGCTCCAGTATTATCACAGTATAACGGAATCGCATTCTCGATACTTGGGACAACTCTTAATTATGTGACAAAGTTCTTTATCCACACAGCCTCTTTTGCAGCTTCAGAAGCTGCAATATATTCCACCTCAGTGGTGGAATCTGCTGTCGATCCCTGTTTGGAACTCTTCCAACAAACTACACCTCCGTTAAGGGTAAATACGAATCCAGATGTAGACTTTCTATCATCGGGATCCGATTGGAAATCGGAATCCGTATACCCGTTAACTTGCAGTTCGTTTCCTCCATAAATTATTAACTTATCCTTAGTACCTTTAAGATACTTGAGGATATATTTAATGGCCATCCAATGGTCATTACCTGGATTGTACTGATATCTACTAGTTACACTAATAGTGAAACTGATATCAAGTCTCGTACACAACATGGCATACATTATGCTACCCAAACACGAAGCATAAGGTTGGTTAGACATTCTAACCTTCTCATCTTCTGTTGTGGACTCATCTTCTTAGAAAGATGAATCTCATGTCTGAACGGTATGTTTGATGTCTTACAGTTACCAAAATTATACCGTTCCAAGATCTTATCTATGTACGTTGATTGGGATAACCCAATCAGCCTCCTTTGTCTATCTCTATACAGTTTTATCCCTAAAACATATGAAGCTTCTCCCAGGTCCTTCATGGAGAAATTCTTACAGAGGTACGCTTTGACGCTTGTAACATACCTAAATCATTCCCAATGATTAGGATGTCATCAACATATAGGACTAAAAATACGACCATGCTCCCACTGGCCTTCTGATACACACATGATTCTTCCGAATTCTGGAGAAAACTAGACGATCTAATAATCTCGTCGAATTGAAGATTCCAACTTTGTGAAGCTTGTTTAAGTCCATAAATGGACTTCTTAAGCTTACACACCATACCCGAGTTTTCGCTGGACGCAAAACCTTCCGGCTGTTCAATATAGATTTCTTCATCAAGAAATCCATTTAGAAAAGCCGTTTTGACATCCATTTGCCAAATCTCGTAGTCATGATACGAAACTATAGAAAGCAAAATCCGAATAGACTTAAGCATTGCTACTGGAGAAAAAGTTTCATCGTAGTCGACGCCAGGTCTGCTGCGTGTAACCTTTTGCTACCAGTCGGCCTTGTAAGTTTCAACCTTACCGTCAGGCCCGCGCTTCCTCTTGTAAACCCATTTACAACCAATAGAATAATTCCTTCGGGAAACGGAACCAAGTCCCAAACTTGATTCTCATGCATTGAGTCTAACTCGGATTTCATGGCACTTTGCCATTTCACGGAGTCGATGTCCAACATCGATTCTCTATAGGTGAAAGGATCAGTCTCTTCAACTAAGAGAACATCCATACTCTTTCTTGTATCAAATACAAGCGTTCAGGAGGTCTAGATACCTTTATGACCTACGGAGTGTGTGTGTTGAAGGTCTTTCATCTACTTGAACTTCAGGTTCCTCCGTTGGTTCGTTGTTTTAGGTTGGACTTCATCAAGTTCAACTTGTCTATGATTACCACCTTCTGACAAAAATTCTACTTCTAGAAATTTTGCGAACGAGCTACGAACACATTTCGATGCTCGGTATCATAGAACAGATATCCCTCGTATTTGAAGGATATCCGACAAACCTAAACTTTTGCCCTCGAGGCGAAAGCTTATCTTGCTGAGTCACCCTGACATAGGTAGGACAACCCCAAACCTTAATGTAACTAAGATTTGGTCTCCTACCGAACCATATCTCATACGAAGTCGTAGGAACAGCTTTTGAAGGAATCTTATTCAAAAGATGTGCAGCTGTTAAAAGAGAGTAGCCCCATAAGTAATAGGGCAAATATGTGAAACTGAACATCGATCGGACCATATCCAACAAAGTCCGATTTCTCCTCTCAGATACTCCATTGTGCTGTGGAGTACCTGGAGGAGTATATTGAGCGAGAATCTCATTCTCCTTCATATAATCCATGAACTCACCACTCATATATGCACCGCTTCGATCAGATCGAATGCATTTAATATATTTTCCATTTTGTTTTTCTACTTCATTTCGGAATTCTTTGAACTTTTCAAAGGTTTCCGATTTATGTCGCATCAAATACACATAACCGTACCGTGACAAATCATCTGTAAGGTAACGAAGTAGTACGAATAACCATTGTGAGCAGTCTGACTTAGTGGACCACATACATCAGAATGTACGAGTTCCAGTAAGTTAGTGGGCGCGGTGTCCAACACCAGAAAATTGGGGCTTTGGTCATCTTACCCTGAATACAGGATTCACAAGTTGGATAGGATTCAATGGTAAGATCTGGTATCAAACCATCCTAACCAATTGGGTAAGGCGTTTAACGCCTATGTGACCCAGCCGCATATGCCAAAGTTCAGTATTATTAATTACAGGTAAACTACGTTATTAACTCCAGTATTTAAAATATCTTTTGAAGTTTGCAATGTATAATGACCATGCTGGTTTGGACAACAAAGGATCTGAATATTACTATTATCATATAAATATAAAGAACAGTTCTTAATATTAATACAAAAGCCTTCTGTATCTAACAAAAAGTGATATAATATTAGCTACACATCCAGGCACAAAATGGCAGTCATTTAACAAAAGTGTCTCATTCGGCAATGAGATCTCGCATACTCCCACTGCAACTGCATCCAGAGAGTCTCCACTCCCGAATCGCAACTGTATCTCTCCAGGCTTCAGTTTTCTACTTTCCTTCAGCACCTGCAACGAATTGCAAATGTGAATGGGACAAGCAGAATCTAAAATCCAGTTGGATGTAACGGCTTCACAAGCCAAAGATATATCAATAACTAAAAAAATAAATGTACATGATGTAGATGCTCTCTGCCTCCTCAGCTGGGCTATGTAGTCAGGACAGTTCCTTTTCCAGTGCCCGACTTTGCTGCAGTGATGACACTTGTCTTCATAAGCCCTTTTGGGCTTAGCTATCTTTGCCTGTGGTTGAGGACCGAAACCCTTCTTCTTCTTCCATTTCTTCTTCTTTCCCTTTGGCCAGGCCTGGGAAGAAGCAGAAAGAGAGTGGGTTCGAGGGGCGAGTCGGTACTCCCTTCTTGAGGTCCTCCTCCGCTGTGAGCAACATCCTATGCAACTCATGGTAGGTACAGATAGTCCCATTCATGTTGAAGTACATCACGAACTGGCGATAAGAAGCTGGGAGAGAACCAGAATGACATTCCTACCGAGAATGTCATTTAGAATGAGATTATGTTGCCTCAATTGATCGATCAAATCGATCATTTGAAGAACATGAGGGCTAACAGCTTTCCCCTCATCCAATCGCGCATAGAACAGTTCCATTGCGACCTTGTGAACAACTACTTGTTCTTTGTTCTCAAACGATTGTCTTAATCGTGTCATCATAGTATAGGCATTGAAATGCCATATAATGTTTCTTGAGTCCCGGGTGAAAGCGAACTTAAGATGTATGATTTAACCTTAAATCATCATCCTTCCAAGCTTGGAAGACTTGCGTTCCTCCGGTGAAGCGTCCTCTGCCACAGCAAGGGCAGTGGACCCTCAAGAACATATCCCAACTCTCGGAATCGAGACAATCCTCAAATCCAGATCCAATCAGCGAAGTTCTATGCGCCTTTAAGTTTGTTTGCATCAAGCATACGCGCAAACTGATTAGTGAATGGTGCCGCCATCGCAAATCTATCATATAGATCACGAAAAACTGTTAGCAGAAAACTAGCAGTTTCATATAATATTAAAAGCATAAACTAGGTCATGGATTTTTAATCTAAAAATGCCCCTCCCACTAAATCATGCAATACTGTAATCCCCAAACAGAATACAAAGATTTAATAATTAAATTAAATACAAATAGTGAAAAGTGCATCCCGTGAATATATTTCAGCTCACAGCAGAGGCACGGTCTCGCATACGTATATTAATCAGGTAGACAACTCATTTGTCAATCACTCATTAGTGACTCATGGGTTTCCGGTCCTGGTCATTTCTCGTTGTCGCTGCTAAGGCAGGCCCACAAGGAGACGTACCAAGGTTAATGATGAGTGGTAATTACATCACTTATTCCCACTCATTTAGCCTAATGTTTTGTATTGTTTCTCGAGTTTTATGAACGTTTTGATGTGTTTTGTTGTTATTTTGCAGATAAATAAAGTTTGGAAAGCATTGGAGGCAATTTGGGACAAAAATGCGTCAACAGGGATATTTTCGTCTTTTACGCGTCGCAAAGCTAAATCCTTGCGCGTCGCGACGCCCAGCATGCGCCGGACTTGCTAACTTGCGCCTTGTGCCACGTCTCGAAATCTGATTGGTCAAAACTTGCTAACGTGCGCCGATCATGCTAACGTGCGCCCGCCGCCACGTGTTAACATCTGATTGGACCAAACCAAACCGCATGCCACGTTTCGCCTCTCTCTTGGACCGAATAATCAACGAATCAGAGCATGCCACGTGTCACCATTCTATTAGACCGAATTGACACCCAATCACAAGATACACGTGGCACGATTTCATTGGACCGCATCGCCAGCTAACCAGAGCGTGACACATGTCACCAATTATTGTGCCGACAGCCGCGTGGTCAACGTACGCGTGGACTCCGCATAAACTGTTGCCAGCGTCGCGACGCTAGTGCATTTTCAGCGTCGCGACGCTGGACCAAATAATGCCTATAAAAGGAGGCCGCCATATTCATTTTTCTTCATGCTCTCCTGGGAAATTCTCCCTGATTTTATAGGAAGCATCTATTTTTGTATATATAAATAATATTTTAATTTTTAATTTATGTCTTTTAATTTCAGTAATAGTAGTTCTCTTCTTCTACCTTTCTTTAATGTTTAGTAGTTAATTTACCGCTGGGGATAAGGTGAAGCTTTTATTATTTTAATTTAGATTAATCTCTCTTAAATATAATATGGAAATTATAATTCAAAATATAAAAGATTACCGCCTTAATGGTTATTTTTATTTAATTGACATAATGTGGCACCGCCTATATGGCTGGTCTTTAGGTGACAGGTAATTACCGCCTATATGGCTGGTTTATGTTCAATTACTATTACCGCCTTTATGGCTGGTCGGACTTAATTGACTTAATAAGGAATACCGCCTTTATGGCTGGTCGGTAATATCGTGTTTAATTTCTGTATTATATTAAGGGAGATATCTAAATTATAAATAGTAAAAGTGGATCCTCAACCCCAGTATTTATTTTTATTCTAGGGAAGTGATGAAACACAATACACACACTTAATAATTGATTTTCTTTTTATGGGTAGTTCTTTAGTTTGTTTATTGAGTCTTAGCTTAATGCGTCTTGTTAACTGACAATTAATAAGATTGATAGGGTAAATCTAAAATGAACTAGACATAGGGATTTTAGGTTTCAGCCTTAGATTCAATAGCCCACGATCTTCCTTGAGGATAGATAACCTTTTAATAGATTTCCTTACAGGATAGGAATATACCTGTCGGGCGGGGGTTAGCCATAATTGGAACTTAAACTTAATGAATCCAGGTAATGTGGTTGACATAGACATATGGTCAATTGGGTTATACTGGGTATTTGCGTCTGACCATCGGAAGAGGCTTTTGCATATTTTCGTGTTCCAGGTTAGCAAACTGAATTAGTACACATAAATAAGAGAATCAATTCATCCTTTTAACAGTATTGTGTGGAGTCACGACCCTAGATCTTTTGAGTCTGTTTATTTATTTTCCTTAGTATTTTATTTTGTTATTTTATTTTTATTAAGCAATTTCACATTCAACCAATCAAGCAATCAATTCCCTTCTCCCTATAATTAGATATCTGTAAATAAATAGATTCAATAATTAATAACAACAGTAGGAATTAAGTCCTCGTGGGATCGATATTTTATACTACTTGAACGATACGTGCGCTTGCGTTATACGCGTGTGTTTGCACCGGTCAGTTTTTGGCGCCGTGCCGGGGACTTATATTTCTTGAGTTGTAATTTGAAAATTTAATTTAATTGTATCTAATTTTCTTTATTTTTATTTGTAATTTTTATTTCTTTCTTTTGTTTTTAAATTTGGATCATTCCAAATTATTACAAATATGAATTTAACATGTAACAAATGTCAAATACAATTTTGCAACAAAATTTCACAAATTTTTCCCCAGGCCGAGAGCTACATAAGGTGGCATATTGTGCATTTTGCACTTCCTTTGTGCAAAACACATGCAAATGAAATCCAATCAACATAAGATTTAACATGTATCATATACACATCCAAATACACCATATAATTGAAAAGCCCCAATTTGGAAAAGTTCTTAAAACCTAATTTTCAATTTCTTCAAATTGGACAAATTAGACCAAATTGGTTAAATCAAATTGGTTAAATCAAATACTTCAATCATGTTTCTTCCATCCAAAACAAGTCTCAACACAATGAAATAACTATAGAACAATTCTAGGTCATTTAAGAGTGGGTCAAATAACTCTAGAATGGCAACTAGTTTCTAAAAACATGAAAATAATGCTAACTAGTATTAGCAACATCCTTTCAACTTTATACATGCTCAACACTTTCATCATCAAACTTCCATTCAACAAAAACAAAAAGAATAAAGAAAAGAATAACATGAGAAAATCATAGCATGAAGCCTAGAACACAAGGAACATTTTCCTCTCTAATAGTAAGTTTTGAAGAAACTTACTAAAATTCCAAGTTTTCTTTGTTTTTCTTCAACTTTCTCTCAAGCTTCTTTTGTTTTCTTCAATGGAGTTTTTGTGTAAAGTGTATTAGGTTGTTAAACCCTAAATGAAATAAAACAATATATACTTGTACAATTTTCACCTTGGCCGAATTTGGCTATAAGTAAATACAAGATATTTGTTTTTAATTTCATTTGAATTTCATTTTGCCAAGTTGATAAAATGATCATTACACTTTAATGATAATTTTCAACAAAGTCAACAATGGCAACTAAGTCATTAAAACAAATATCATAACTTAAAATATCTATATTAAATTAATTTAATCATTTAACAATTAAATAATAATTAATTATAATTAAATACAAATATTTAAATATATGTATAATATTTACATTAAATATTAAATACATAATTCATTTATGATATTAGTCAAATAGCTCAATTTGACAATTAATTAATGTGTATCTGAATTAATCAAGTATTAAATACAAATACACAAAAAATAAGGAAATGACTATCAGGTCCTTTCACATGTATTTTGCGTTTAACCTTAAAACAACTTTTTAAATAATCAATATTATTTATAATTGTTGCCCTAGTGCTCTACGAGTATATTTCATTATTGAGACTCTCTAGATTCAGGCATATCCGTCACGAAATCCAATTTCGTGTCTATAATTTATCCACCCGTAATTATGACGATCACAGATAAACTCGCTGAATCATACAGGTCGAGGTCATGGAAAATGTATAATTCATCCGTCACAGGTATCCGGATAAATCCCAGAGATATAGATGTAAACGTCAAATCTCTATAGGGATTATCCAGTCGACTATTCTATTAGCATTCTCAAAAAGAACATTTAGAACTAACTTCTAAATTGTACCACGGGCCCATGGATTTTATCTTATTGCTAATCATATGGACTACATATGCTCTGATACACAGAACTGACGGATCCTATCTTGATACACACAGGACACACTGAGGATCTATCTACACCCAACGAACAGGCGGAGGTCTGATCTTAATAGATCGGTGACGTGACTGCCATCTAAGTGTAGAAGATGTCGCATGTGCCCACAGTGGAATCTCAAGTCTAAAAATCACAAGTGCTACTCAACCCGACAAGATTCTTATTGACGTTGGTGTATCATCCATTAAGAATCTTCGGTGAGTCGTTCAGTGTTTATCCGCTATAAACACCTACACGTCTATACTAGTCTCCAAGACTTATGGTTAATTGAGAAACCATTGGAATCATTATATTCCAGTATACGACATGTACCAGTCTCAACGGGTTTCTATACTGACCAAGTAGTGTAAACCTTGACCAAGAACTGTCTTGAAATGACAACGTCATGATACAACTCAATGTCAGTTGCGACGCTTTTGCAACTGTACCATGACTAGTCATTCTAAGGTCATTACGTCTTTACCATATTATAAGATACATTATATAGAGAAACTGCATATATTATTCAAAATAATAATGTTTTACAGACGTATTCATAAAGAAATACAACCGGGAATTGGCGCTGTGAGCACCAACCCCAACATACCCATCCTTCAACCAGAGGACACACGTACCACACACTCGACACCAAACCAGAAGCATACTTTACAGTGCAAATCGAGAAGATAAGCATGACAGAATGATAGAAGAACAAGTAGCAACAAGAAAAACACCCGCAAACAACAAATGTAGAATACAGTATACATGAAGAGAGAAGGGTTGAGCGGAAACTTACTTGATCTGAGAAGGAGGGCTGGCGATTGGTCTGGTCGGTTGAAAGTTTGCTGGTCTCAAGTACGAGAATAGCTTTTGCAGTTTGAAGTTGTGATTTTTCGTAAAAAGAGAAGAAGAGGCTTTGCTTAGCATCCTTATAGTCGGCACAGAGAGTGTTTTTTAACCGTCGTATCGGGAAAGTCTTTGGATGAGCGCCACATGTCACCTTCAGGCTCCGTCTGATCAGTTTGGGATGAACGATCGAGATCGAAAGACCTTTGGTGCCTCGAGAATGGTCGGTTGATTTGAGTTTTTTGGGCGGGAAGATCATGAGTTTTTGACAAGTGGCTCGATCGGGTTTAACCCTAAAAGTTATTTGATGGCATTTATGGAGATATGATGGCTTGCGGTTCTTGAGGGACGGCTACCAGATGGGTAAAAGAGGATTTGACTCAAATTGAGAGGTCAGTTGGAAAAACATCAGCATTTTCTGACCGAGCACTTGGGGATGGCGAGGATAGGTAGTTAATCAAAGATCTGAGGAAGTTCTCTGTTTTGTTTCTGAGTTCTGAGTTGAACCACCAGTTAGTTGATCGGCACACTTCAAATTTTCGTAGTTCCCCCGGCACCAACTCGTATACTCTTTGGAACCGAAAACTAGGGGACAAATGTTGATGGAGATTTTTGCGGCTAAGTCTTTTATAAGTTCTCGGTAAGGGCAGAGAAAAAAATTCTCCTCATCCGGAGGACCATGGGTCAGAGGATGTGTGTCGATTCTTCAGCCCAGCATGGACCATGGTTCCAGTTTCTTGAGTATGGCCGGCTAGAGAAATGCAACGGGTACAAATTTCAGGGACCGACCACATCAGAACGGGGGCCGACCATGTTAGATCGGAAGTTCGGTTTGGCCCTGCTATGCCTTCTGGAGTAAACAGATGAGCTCGAACATTTTTAGTCAGGACGATAACAGTTTGAGAAGCTCGACAGATCATCTGGCCGACCTCTTGAAGACCGATAGAAGATCAGAATGGTTGTTTTTCTTATTCGGCACGTGTCATTTTTCAAAGGCACTTTACAGGTTGGCATCATTATTATTGCGTGTAGCAGTAGAGAAGACAGAGTGATGTGATAGGTCATCAGACGGCAGGTTTGCTTTCAGCGAAGACATTCTTGGGGCAGAGAGCCCGTCAATCAGTCGGAGACCGCTCGGGAAACGTCACGAGAACAGAAGAACAATGTTGTATTCCCGAGTATATAAAAGGAAGTTAGATTCATTTGTTAGGGATAGCAAATCTTGTAATACGAAAGTGAGAGAACAACACTTGTAAAACTCTTTAAACTGCTCGGCCTCATTCGGACCTCATTCAGAACAGGTCGGCCGAGTTAGTTCAGGCAATAAAAACAACCACATCGTTTTGTGCCCGTGGACGTAGGCAGGATTCGCTCCGCCGAACCACGTAAAACTCTCTTGTAAACTTGTGCGTTTTTCTCACCTTTTACTAAATTTGCCGTTGGTCCCCCTATAAACCAAACAAATTCAAGGTTGAGGGAAGGTTGTCTCGGGTGTGTTATCTCGAAACTATCTCTGGGACGAAAATCGTCCGTCAACACATAAATTTATCTAAATTATATCCAATATCATCCAATTCAATCCATACACAAGTATCTCAAATATGCAAGCATAAACAAAGTAAAGTAAAGAGATAAGGGAAATAAATGCTCATATGATTTTTACGTGGTTCGACAACCTAAATCCATACCTCAAGAAATCTGTAAAAGGATTCACTACAACACTTTTCGGGGTGCCAATGAAACCCTCACAATTTTTTTTACCGGACTCAAACATGATCCAATTCACTTACATGTGCGAATCAAAATTACAATCTTCTTTACGAGCTCAAAATGATCCCAAATATTTTTTTTATTATAAATTAATGGGAGACAAAGCTCCAATAAATAAGAAAGCTCTTTAATGAGTAAATACAATAAATTTAAGTGTCATATGAGCTTAATTATGAAATAAGCAAGTGAGAGCTCAAATGGTGATCAAATAATGATATACAAATGATTTGGAACAAATTGACCAAGAGAAAAATGACCACGAACACTTCAATTTATAGTTGGTCTTAAAAACTAGTTGTTATGGAAGTTTCTGCCAAGTTCCGTGACCAAAGACACATGGTGCGGTCGACCTAAGAATTGACGTGGCAAATGATTGTGAGGCCGATCTAAGGCCACTCTGTGGTCAACCTAAGTTTCTATGATTTTGAAAATCTTACAATTTAGTCCCCAATTTAAAACCAAAAGATATATGTCCGGACCCGAAAAGACCTTAAAATCCTAATAAGTTCGGCTTTTCTGCCATCCCTAATTTTCCCCAAAATACTCTTGATACATGGTTGGTTGTCATCAAAATCAATATAGAGCATGAGCCCTAACAAGACATTAAAGTCCTTATAAAGTTCTTAGCCTCACCTATGATATCACCAGACTAAGTTACCTTGGTGGTACCGTATGATGTCTTAGAAACCATATAAAGACTTGAGGTCATTGGTTCAAGTCACCATAAGAGCCTTTTATGAAGGTACGCTTATGCAACCCCTTTCTTATGAGGTCATTTGTTCATTTTGGGTACTCGGCGGGGGCGTTCGAGACTGGTCTTCGGACTCTCACCATGACTCCTCGGAGCTTTAAGAATATTGAGTGGCTTATAGGCCCTCAATGAGGCTCGAACCAAGGATCTCAAAGTTATTTATATGATTCTTAAGGCATAATATGGTACCATCAGGCCAAGTTTGTCTTTAATAATACTTTTTTGTTGTTATTTTTTCTTCAATTATGTTTATAAAATTGAAAACTATATATGCTTTCAAGTTACATGTGGACATTAAGCTTCATACATTTATTCATACTCATTAATCAGTATAAATTAGTTCTCAGAGAAGATCAATCCATTTTTAAGAGAAAAAATTATATTTGGTAAATGTAATTGATGAGCGGAAAATATATCAATATTTATCGCCCCTTTTACTTAATATTTTGTTTAGTTTCTCTGGTTTGATGAACGTTTTGATGTGTTTTAGTTTATTTTACAGATAAAATAATATTGGGACTCAAAGGAATCATTTAGGACGAAATGTGGGTCAAATAAGGGCAAAAATTGGACTTGCAAATTTAATTTTGGAGATTGGAAACTTGAAAGGGCATTCTAACGAAGTGCAATTTCGGAAATTCCAATTTTGCGCAACTGTCGTATTTTGGGAATACCTTTTTTTTACGATATCGGATTGAGCTGATTCAAGTCCCAGATTAAAGAAGACTCAAAGATCTACAACTTTGAAGAACAAAATAATTTCGAATTCTGAAGATTACATGACCGAAATTGATGAAACATCCAGAAGTTTGTTATGCGTAATTATTAAAGTCATTTTCAAAGCAAAATAAATAAATAAATAGATAAAATAAAATAAAAAAATTAGTCAAACTACCACCAAACATGATAGCAATTAATAATTGATTTGGTGGAGCAATTAGTGGAGCAATTAATAATTGATTTGGTGGAGCAATTAGTGGAGCAATTAATAATGGATTTGGTGGAGGCAAAATTTTGCCTATAAATACCAAGCCATTTCATCTGTAAATTCATACTTTCTTCTTTGAAATTCCTTTAGAATAACTAAGAAGATTGTATCTTGTTTGTTTATTTACAGCTTTCAGTAATTAATTTCCGCTTTCGCACTTTCTTTTCTTTACTTTTCAGTTTTTACTTTCCACAATTTACTTTTACGCACAATATTTTCCTTTCTTTACTTTTTCAGTTTTTACTTTTCAAGCAATGAGGAGGTAACTCCCCCTTGCTGGGGTAAAAGGTAAAGCTTTTATTATTGCTATTTAGATTAATCTCCCCTAATTATAATATAATAACTATTTAAAATCTGACTTAACGAGGATACCGCCATATTGGTCGGTTGGTAATTAATTATTAATTTGACTTAATCAGGATACCGCCTATATGGCTGGTTGGTAATTATCACACAAAGTTAATATATTATATTAAATGAGATATTTAAAATAGCAGTAATAAAAGTGGATCATTTTACCTCAACATTTTCTTTATTGTACTTTTACTTTATTTACTTTCAGCATTTACTTTCCAGTAATTTAATTTCCAGCATTTACTTTCCAGTAATTTAATTTCCAGCATTTACTTTATGTATTTTCTTTTATTTAAGTTTTTACTACCCGTAAATATGTGTCGTAACTAAGCCAATTATTTGGGGTTGTGATGAAATCCAATATCACCGGTTTATAAGGGGTTAAATTACAGTTTGGGTAATATAAAGGTTTATTTATTGAGTCTTAATCCTAAAGTTTTTTATTAACTAGCCATTATTAAAATTGAACTGGTAAACTTAAAATGAACTTGGAAAAGAGATTTTAGGTTAAAGACCTTAGACTCAATAGCCCACGATCTTCCTTGAGGATAGATAACCCTTTAATATATTTCCTTACAGGATAGGAATATACCTGTCAGGATGAGGTAGCCATAATTGGAACTTAATCTTATTGAATTCAGATAACTTGGTTAACATAGGAATATGATTAATTGGGTTATACTGGGTATTTGTATTTGACCATCGGAAGAGGCTTTTACATAATTTCGTGTTCCAGGTTAATAAACCAATATATTACACAAACGTAAAATAACCACTTCATCTTTTAAAAAGATATTGGAATGATTCATAACCCTGGATAGTTTTATAATTTGAATTTTCTTCAATATACTTTCAAGCAATTTATTTACTTGTTTTAATTTTAAAGTCACCAACCAATCAAACAATCAATCCATTAGATACTTGTAAACATTTAACTTCATAAATTGATAACAAAAGGTTTTAAGTCTCCGTGTGATCGATACTTTTTATACTATTTGAACGATACGTGCGCTTGCGTTATACTCGTGTGATTACGCCGGTCATTAATGTATTCATCCAATAAATATAGGGAATTCAACAAAATTAGTCAATTTTTTTTTTTGTAATTTGCCAAAACTTATATATGGTAGATTTAATATACCCATTTTTATTTGAAACTTTGGATATCCGAAGTTTGTTTGGCAAGTTTTTTTATATAATATTTCTTTTATATATATATGTATGTATATATGTTAGAGTTGGTGTTTGGAGTGCCAATCCGAATTAGGTATTGTACATTATATTTTATTATTTACTAATAAAATAACTACATTTTCATTTCAAACCTTATAAATGGTAATGTCATTATGCATATTAGATTGATATATAAATATGTTAAGAATGACATCGACCTTAGAATATTCATGTAGTAATACTGGATACTGGGTGGTCCAACATTGATATAGTATTACTGTGGGACACAGAAAACTGGACGACGCATGCTGTCCCTAGGCTCGCGGCCTAGTTGGGAATACGGAGTAGCCACGAGGGACTAAACCGGAGAGTAATGGAGTCGCCACCCGGTGTGAACCGGGAAAATGAGATTTAAGGCCGCACTCACCCCTCGCAAGGGAAGACCTCAAACCGTTGGGTTCGGAATGGTCCCTTACTTATGTCATTTGTAATGAAAGGATTTACATAATAATTTAATCAGGCTTAAGTAACACTTATTCCTAAGAATATCATGCTTCTATATTCATGGGTACAAAATAACACTAATACATACATTTCGCATATATCTCATATCTAATAACACATGTCTAACAAAATACCTCAAAGTAACAATGAACATACAACTTCATTCAGCATATCATATTCATGAAAACACAAGCATACATAATATCCGCACAAGCATATATGTGAGCACTCTTCCAAGTGATACGTGGAGTTGTATCCCAAGTACAGACCGCATTACCGTCCATTCGGAATCGGCTACGGAATTTATGTTTGGTTTCCATCCGATATATCACAAGAAATAATACTCCAAAGTCATCATGGCATAGGCATATGAATCGTAATGCGTTAAATCAAGACCAAGGCAAACGACGCAACCAATGGAAAAAACATGCTCGAATACAATCCCAAGGACACGTAGAATGGATAAATGCAGGGATACAAATAATACGGTTGGCTATATGACACACAAGAAAGATCAACCAAGAGGCAATTATGCATGAACATGATAAGACAGACTCAGTTCAGTGTGTGCGCGTTCGTGTAGCGTTCGTAAACGCGTTCGAACGGTAAACAGAAGGTTCGCGTTCGTGTGGCATTTGATAACGCGTTCGAACGGAAATGAGACAGAATGCTCGCGTTCGTATGGCGTTTGATAACGCGTTCGAACGTAAATGAAACAGAATGCTCGCGTTCGTATGGCGTTTGATAACGCGTTCGAACGGAATAAGACCTGATGCGTGATAAGGCAAAAATGCATGCGCGTTCGAGTTGCGTTCGTAAACGCGTTCGAACGGACACGGACCTGATGCATGAAATGAGACGCAATGCATAAACAGAAAATAAAGGGGCGCGGCGAAGTACTGCCGTAAAGGTGGCCTTTTGGGGGCTCTTGATCTCTCAAAGAGAGGACCTTTAGACCAACATACTAAGCCCATGCGCATCACATCACATCATGCATACAAACATAAAGACAATCATATTATTCTAAGTATGTCCGATTGAACGTGTCTTGCATCCAACCGAACACACATCAACCGGCGCGGCAAAGCGTCGTGGTGAAGGATTTTACCCCTCCAATTAGGGAACCTTTCATCGCACTTACTAAGCCCATGCACTCGATCATATCATACGGGAATAAGCAACATACAGGATTTGAATGACGAGAAATAAATAAACCAAAGCAACGCCACACAAGAGAATGTGTCGTTTACTCTAGTGGTACGTGGAGTTGTGTCCCATGTACAGACCGCACTACCGTCCATTCGGATTCGGCTACGGAATTTACGTCTGGGTTTCCATCCTATATACCACAAGAGACGACACTCTTCCATTTCATTCAAGCCACAACATGCATCCAAAAACGACTCTCATGTGAATAGAATTCAATAATAATAATAAAAAAAACGAATATAAACTAATGAAAATGTACCCTCAGGTCTAACCTTTTAAATCACCTCTCGGATGTACGGTACACGATCGTCGGAAGGGTGGATGCTCCGCAACTCTCCCGGTTCACTGGTTCACTGTTCTCGTTTGTTGTCTTTACTGTTTTGAGTCCGTTTTGCTACTGTTTCCTTGTGGTTTCGCTGCCGCCTCCTCTTTATCTTTTGCTTCCTTTTATTCTTGGGTGTGTTCTTCCTGTAATTTTTATGTGTGTTGTGTATGAGCTATGGACTAGGGACTAGGGTTGAGAAGGTTGGTGAAGGGTTCTTTTTATAGGCAAAGGTTGGGCTTGACAAGGAAAGGGATTTGGCTAATTACAGAGAGATTTGATTGGTTTGGTTAAGGGAAGTCAAAGATTGAGGGGGGGACAAATCTTGGCTAGATAGGGAAGGTTGAATATTTGATTGGCTTGGTTTAGGAATACAATATTTTAAGTTAGGAAGTCAAATATTGAGATTGGCTTAATTGGTAATTGATTTTAACTTGGTATGATTTATATTTTTGATTTAGTATGTGATTTGTTTAATTTAGGCATGATTTTAGTTTAAGTTTGGTAATGCTTTATTTAATTGGTAAATGGTTTAAATATTTATTAATGTTTAATGTTTAAATTAATATTTATTTATTTAATTTGGGATGTGTTTTATATGGGCTTTGGGGGGCTAATTGGGCTGGATGTGAGGCTAGCAGCAAAACCAGAATTACCGACACCGTTCGAACGCTTCCTCGAACGTGGCACGAACGCCCGCAATCCGTTTGACGTTCGAACGTAAACACGAACGCAGCACTAACGAAAACAATGAACCTTGTTTATTCTGAATTCCCCTTCCGATGTCCGTTTTCCGTGACCTCCGTGACTTAAAAGGTAGTGTCTCCAAAATGAGACTCATCATAGGGACTTATGTGTAAAAATGCAGTGCCTACAGTCGCCCCCACTTTGATGGGACTTGTGTAATGTGCAACAGTGACAATCCTATCAAAGTTATGCAATGCATTTCTACTTACCTGGCTCGCCAGCTGCCACTTGACTTACCATGTGTTGAGTTGCGTTGATTTGGTGGTGAGGTGTTGCGACCCCTGGTTCATTCCCGAACCGTGTTGTGATGTGGTCCATTCCCGAACTGTTGCCGTAAGGTGGTCCATTCCCGAACCGTTACTGTAAGGTGGTTCATTCCCGAACCGTTACTGTGAGATGTTCATTCCCGAACTGTTACTGTGAGATGTCCATTCCCGAACTGTTACCGTGAGGTGTTCATTCCCGAACTGTTATCGTGAGGTGGTCCATTCCCGAACCGTTACTGTGAGGTGGTCCATTCTCGAACTGTTACTGTGAGGTGGTCCATTCCCGAACCGTTACTGTGAGGTGTTCATTCTCGAACTGTTACCATGAGATGTCCATTCCCAAACTGTTACCGTGAGGTGTTCATTCTCGAACTATGCTGTGAGTTGGTCCATTCCCGAACCTTTACTGTGAGGTGTTCGTTCTCGAACTATGCTTCCATTCTTGGAGTGCCATTCCCTGCTTGTTCATTCTTGAACTGTCCATTCCCGGACCATATCTCTATTCTCGGAGTGTCATTTCCGACTTGTTCATTCTTGAACTGCCCATTCCCGGACTATATCTCCATTCTCGGAGTGTCATTTCTGACTTGTTCATTCTTGAACTGCCCATTCCCGGACTATATCTCCATTCTCGGAGTGTCATTTCCGACTTGTTCATTCTTGAACTGCCCATTCCCGGACTATATCTCCATTCTCGGAGTGCCATTCTCGGCAGGACTGATCTGATGTAATATGGGCCTCGCCCCCAGAATGCCATACCCGGCAATGCTGATACTGATGTAATGCGGGCCTCGACCCTGGGACTCATCCCCAAGACTGATGTTGAAGTGGGCCTCGGCCCCAACTGCTACTGACATGGGCCTCGCCCCCAGATTGATGCTGATGTGGGCCTCGGCCCTGGATTCATTCCAAAATTCTGTTGATGTGGGCCTTGACCCTGGGACTTATCCCCAAAACTGATACTGATTCGGGCCTCGACCCTCTGCGATTCATTCTCGAAAACTGCTGATATTGTACTGTTACTGCTTCTGGTTGGCTTGTATTTGACGCTTTTCTCTTTTTCTCCTTTGAAACCTGTTATTACAAAACAGAACAAACACAAAAAGGATGCGAATATGTTACATGTATGCATGCATGTTCCTATCCCGTCGGGTTAGGTCTTCCATCAATCCTCTTGGTGACTGCTTAGTCTTCTTTTCCTCAGGCAAACCACTGCTTCAGTCTGTCTATGTTGATCGGCTCGGTGAACTAATTCCCTTCCAAGTCTGATAGTTTCACTGCCTCTATTTCCCGATTTCTGAATGTCTATCTTATCTTTTCTGTTTGCTTATTGCGAAGGTTCCCCGTGTTCATCACTGGATTCCATAGTACCAAGGTTGAATACTTTTCTCAAATATACTCATATTGCAGAAGAGTTTTTAGCGAAATGAACGTCTTTATTATTGTTGAGGAAAAGAGTTCGAACAAGTAACAAAATCAATGTCATTAAAACTGGATCAAATAGACTAGGAGGAACATCTCCATCATCCGCAGCACTGCCTTCTTCCTCGGCCCATGGTTCTTCACTGTCATCCATGTAAGAAGCTTGATGGTTGATGGCTTCTTTTCATGGGTTGGGTATTTTATGGGAATCTATGAGATCTTGAATTTCATGCCTGAGGCGGGTGCAGTTGTCGGTGTCATGGCCATGTAGCTGGTGGAAGTGACAATAAAGGTCCACATTTATGTGTGGTGGTGGGGGGTGCGGAAGTGGCTTGCCTTCTAAGGGTTTCAAGATTCCTTGTCCCTGTAACTTTTCAAATACCTTCGACAAAGGTCTACCAAGGTTGGAGAATTGCCGGTTCCTGATGGCAGCAACCTCGACAGTAGCGGGCTTAGTCTCAGAATACCCCCCAAAAGTCCGCCTATTCTGGCCATAGGACTTTCTGTTTTCAGCCTCCTCTTCCTCAATATCCATGACAGTTTCCCTCAACTGCCGAAAATCAGAAATCATCGAAGTCATCCTCCTCAGCTTACTATAAATAGAGGGCTTGGTGCCCTTGATGATCATTTTGATTTGGTCCTTCTCAGATGGCCGAGTCTGCATTTTCAGAAGCTGGCTTCTCCAGCGGTCTACACATACTCCTTGAAGCTTTCTTCCCGCTTCTGCTTAGTGTTCTCCAAATCACGGAGTGACAAGTCAATCTCCAAGTCTGTAACATACTGCTTCAGAAAAGCATCAGCTAGTTCCTTCCAATCTTCCTTAACCTTCTTTTCAAGGCTATGATACCAAACCACAGGTGCCCCCTCGAGTGACATCCCAAACATCTTTTGGACTTGGCGCTGTGATAGGCCCATTGAACTCATGACTGAGACATATTGCTGCAGATGGACCCTCGGGTCTCCGTTCCCATTAAACTTGGCCATGTCTGGCATTTTAAAACTGAGCTGGCAGCTGTTCTCCGAACGTCATTGCCTCATAATCTAACAACTCTTCATTTTTACCCCTCATTTTACGGGTAACTGTTTCAACCTGATCCCGAAGCTTCTGAAATTATGCCTGAGACCCAATCACTCTGCCCGTTGCATATTCTGCCATGTCATCATCAAAAGTGGGGACATCAACCCCTAACCCATTCGGAGGCTCCTCACGCCTTACATTCTCAGAATCTCCCCCGGCACGGGGCACAGCCATATTTGTCATGGCAGTAGTCAAGGCTTGCAACTGTTCAGTAATCTTGGCGAAGCCATTTTCCAACTGATCTATCCGGGATACCTCAGTATCTGATTCACTCATGTCTGTTCTCGGTATTTTGGTGAGTCTTCCATTTTTTCTAACCCAACGGGAATCTATGATGGTTTTCAGAACACAAGGGTTAACATGATGTATGTATGCATGATGTGCATAAGAAGTATATAACATATATTAAATCAAATAAAATTCTCAAACAAATCGGCCTATTATCATTTTAGAAGCTTTTGGGACAACTGTCATAAGAGTGAACCCGTCCCAGT
>SKCR01008225.1:0-31833 GCA_019454045.1 Zanthoxylum bungeanum | reverse complement strand
CCCTTGCGAAGAAGTAGTAGGACTGCCAGTTTCCCCTATCATTATTCGGCAATCCAATGACTAGAGGCTTCTTTCTTTGTCGAAGGATCATTGTATATCTCCCTTTCTCTTTCAGATGCTCCTTTATGTAATATGTCCCTAGAACATCCTTTACCTCGAAGAGTACGCCCAACTCGAAGGCTAAGCACTCAATCGACAATAGAATCCTCCATGCGTTTGGCATCAGTTGAGACGGAGCAATTTTAAAATGGTTCAACACTTCCCAGACCAGTCTGGGGATTGGAAACCTCAATCCTACTTTAAACGAACGAACGTAAAAACCTATCCACCCCGGGACCTTGTAATCATTCTCTCAGTCGACGAAGGCACTCGGAGTTCTAGAGACTCAGGAAATCTGTACATACAACTGAGTGTCCCTCAGCATTTTTCCAGTCATACGACTAGCAGGATTCTGGATAATAAGTTGGTAGGCTCACTGGTGCAAGGAAAGTCACCCGGCTCCTCAATTGCAGGAATTGATCTTAGAGGTATTGCCTCAGTAGGAGTCTCCCGAGGAGACATGGCCAGGGTAACTACCCCTTTCTCAATCAGTTTCTCGTACGACCAGTCTTTGTACGTTACCTCCTCCTCAGTTTCACTCGATGATTCGACATAACTATCTATCTTGGCTCCCAAGCTGCCTAAAGACTCTCCACTCGACATTTTCCAAACAACAAGCATATAAACAATTAAACTCTCCATAATCTACCCCTTGAAGATCAAAAACCACAAACACGATTTTTAAGCTAAACACACTAACCCAAAGATCAAACAGCCAGAGTAACCTAAGAACAGCTTGAATATTGCAATGAATGCTTAAAAGAATTGAAGAACAAGAGGAAGTTAGTGAAGAATACCTTGAGAAACACTTGAGAGCTCTCCTTACTCGACTTCCCAAATGAGGAAAAGTGAAACGCGCCCATACCCCTTTTATACACCCATACTCTCAATTTGGCGCCAATATTCCCGCCAAAAACTCCTCGTAATCCGCGATAGGGTTTGCATTAATAACAGTTGAACTGGTCAAAGTATTACGGCATGGAGAACGTCGAACCGGGGACATCCCCCAGATGACTCATGTCGAGTCAGATTTGAGTTATACAATTCATTCGTCTCTTACGACAGTGTCGAGTGAAATCACTCCTGAACCACGTCAAGGTTCAGTCGACAGGGGACATCCCCAGGTGACTCATGTCGAGTTTCATCTTAGTTATGGAATTCACTCGTCCCTCACGACAGTGTCGAGTGAAATCACTCCTGAACCACGTCAAGGTTCAGTCGACAGGGGACATCCCCCCAGGTGACTCATGTCGAGTTTCATCTTAGTTATGGAATTCACTCGTCCCTCACGACAGTGTCGAGTGAAATCACTCCTGAACCACGTCAAGGT
The DNA here is from genome assembly GCA_019454045.1 of Zanthoxylum bungeanum. Classification (NCBI taxonomy): domain Eukaryota; kingdom Viridiplantae; phylum Streptophyta; class Magnoliopsida; order Sapindales; family Rutaceae; genus Zanthoxylum; species Zanthoxylum bungeanum. The sequence continues at coordinate 30,404 of SKCR01008225.1, read as the reverse complement.
TCAGTCGACAGGGGACATCCCCAGGTGACTCATGTCGAGTTATATCTGAGTTATGGTATTCACTTGTCCTTTACGACAGTGTCGAGTGAAATCACTCCTGAACCACGTCAAGGTTCAGTCGACAGGGGACATCCCCAGGTGACTCATGTCGAGTTATATCTGAGTTATGGTATTCACTTGTCCTTTACGACAGTGTCGAGTGAAATCACTCCTGAACCACGTCAAGGTTCAGTCGACAGGGGACATCCCCCAAGTGACTCATGTCGAGTCTCATGTTAGTTACAGAATTCACTCATCCCTTATGACAGTGTCGAGTGAAATTATTCCTGAACCACATCAAGGTTCAGTCGACAGGGGACATCCCCAGGTGACTCATGTCGAGTTTCATCTTAGTCATGGAATTCACTCGTCCTTCACGACAGTGTCGAGTGAAATCCTTCCTGAACCACGTCAAGGTTCAGTCGACAGGGGACATCCCCAGGTGACTCATGTCGAGTTGTATCTGAGTTATGGTATTCACTTCTCCTTTACGACATTGTCGAGTGAAATCAATCCTGAACCACATCAAGGTTCAGTCGACAGGGGACATCCCCAGGTGACTCATGTCGAGTTGTATCTGAGTTATGGTATTCACTTCTCCTTTACGACATTGTCGAGTGAAATCAATCCTGAACCACATCAAGGTTCAGTCGACAGGGGACATCCCCCAAGTGACTCATGCCGAGTCAGACCTGAGTTACGGAAATTACTCGTCCCATACGACAAAGTCGTGTGAAATCACTCCTGAACCATCTCAAGGTTCAATCGACAGGGGACACCCCTGGATGACTCGCGTCGAGTCAAATTGGAGCAATGACATTCACAATTCCCATACAACAGTGTCGAGCTAGTTCATCCAGAGACTTCCTACGGGCCATGTCAAGACAAAGAGTATCCCCAATTTATACGACATGTAAATGGCTTTATACGGACTTTCACTATCTGTGTATCACGCTTGATAAGGATCAATCGCACTATAAGACTTGGTTCAAACATCCGGAGCCACCCATTGGGTCCATGTGACATGCCGAGTGAGATTCTTTCTAAAATCAATCCGGTTCGCTAAGCATAGGACACTCCCTTACATGCTATAAACGAGCAAAAGAAGACTTATTTTCGGAACATACGACAGTACTCTCCAAGCCTAAAGACTTCCAGGCTTAGAGAGTAGGGGACAACTGTTTTGGGCCAAAATTGACTCTAAGGGCAAAAACGACATTACGCCACAAGACTAGAAGCCCATCTACAAACTGGGCCCACACACGAAGATATTACATAAAGGTCCAGGCCTATTGAACATAAAGAAGATCAACGGGCACCAGTTACAAACTTGAAGAAAGAATCTGCATTCATAAATACTACCATGAAGTCGACGGTTTCAGGGAGAAGACAAGATCATCAGTTACCGAGTATGGAAGATCCGAATAAAAGCCTCATTAATAATATCTCCAACGGGCAGATAAAGAGAGGATACCAATACCTATAAAAAGAGGAAGAAAGACACCATCAGGTGGATCGAAAAAGAGACCACATCAATTATAAAGTCGAAACTGATTCACAACCGCCCTCACGGCACACCATTGAAGGTTGAGGTACATAAAAGCCTTGACCAGTTTACTTTGCGTTGATCGATACCATCACTAACTTGAGCGTCGGAGTGTCTACGGTTTCCACCACACCGGTGGGCAGTAAGCTCCTTATTCGTTCTATTTGTTTTGCAGGATTTACTCGCGCCCTACAAATTGATAATCTCGATTGTGGACCTTGGCCGAAATCAGAGTCTACAAATATATGTGTGTTTTGTGGAACTAGCTCTGGAACTAAACCACAATTTGCTGAGGCTGTAAAAGAATTGGGTAGAATTATAGCGGTAAGAAATATGCACTTAGTATATGGCGGTGGCAATATTGGATTGATGAGGTGTGTTTCAAGGCTGCACAAGAAGGTGGAAGACAGATTCTGGGGATCATTCAAAAACCCTTGACAGAGGACAACATCATCAGAAAATAAAATGGAGAAAAATATATTGTCTTAGGTATGTCTGAAAGACTCACTGAAATGATAAATCATGCTGACGCTTTTATTGCTTTACTAGGTGGGCTGGGCACGTTAGAAGAAATATTCACAGTTGCGTCATGGGCAAACTTGAATATTCACCTAAAAAATCATTGGGCTATTTAATGTTAATGAATTTTTCGATTTTCTTTTTGTATTTCTTGAAGATACAAAAAGAAATGGGTTTATTTCAAAACCTGTAAAAAGATATATTCCTAACTGCAAGAAAAGCTGATGATTTAATTGACCAACTCTTAGCTTATGAACCAAAAATCGACCATATTCTTTCCAAATTGAACTGGTCCGGTAACGATCGTGGCAAAAAGTGCAGAGTAAACTTGGATCTTAATCTGTAATCTTTAGTCATAGATGCAATTGTCAATTCTGCACTAATCGGGTGATATCTTCTAAACTCTACTTCTCGTTCCTTTAAACATTGGGGACAATGTCTCATTTTGGTTGGGGATAGGGGATAGGTTACTAGATAATTTTCATGTTTCGTGATATTTAAAATCAAAAAAAAATTATTTTTACTTTGTTGTTATTTTGTGTGTAAAAAAATATACACATATATATACACACAAACTAACAACAAATTGTGACTAACCAGGTGGAATTGATGTTCAGAGGTGGTTGTATAAGGAGTTTTCGCTCCTGAGACACATTTAAAAATAATTCATAACAAGTTATTTTTGTTCCTTATTTTTGAATTATTTAAATTAATGAATTCTCCATAACGTTGATTAAATTTGATCTTCATACGCTCATCTGACAGATATTATTAACAACATGGTAACATATGATCATAGGTGGTAAGTGAAAATTCTGTAATATTCAGTTTTATAATTTGTTAAAGGTAACACCTTAAGGTAATGAAATTTATGTTTTCAAAAAAAATATATGCTTTTATTTAGTAACCGGACGTCTTACCTCAGTAAGCAGTGATCGTCCGCGTAAAACAGTAGAGCTTGATTTAGTTTAATAAGAAATGATAATAAAGCTTTTACTTAGTAACCGGATATCTTACCTCGATAAGTTGTAATTGTTCGCGTAAAACGATAATGCTAAATAAGTTCATTTTCGTAGCATCTTTAACTCGAGCAATTAAGTCTGTAGGAGTGTTTTAACACTTAGTGCTCTAAGGCCAACTGGTCAGGGAGTCACTGGCCCAAAGCTCTTTACAAGGGTTAAAAAGAAAGCTTAAAGAAATCAGACACATTTTTTTTATATATCTGAGATCCGAGGAATTAAGTCTGTAGGGGTGTCTTAACACCTAGTGCCCTAAAACCAACTGGTTTGGGAGTCACTAGCTCAAAGCTCGATACAAGGATTGAAGATATATTTGTAAATAAACTTTCATTGTCAAAAGGTTCGAACTCTAATGTAATTTTAGGATAAAAATATTACTATATTTTCAACAAATACCTGTGAATATTGTGGGCATAATCAATTGATTAATACCTTGTTTTATGTGTGTAGTGTATGGAAGAATGGTAAAAAGAACAGAATAATTTATTTATTTGATCATTTATAAAGAAATAAAAACAATTGTTAACTTGGATAATAATTTTTCTTTTAGTTTTCGCTTGAATTACTAGGGTCTAGTAATAAGCTGGTTGGGGGGGTGTGATGAACACTAAAAAATTGTATATTTATTATACGAAAAATCAATCATTTAATACTCATAGTTTCACTAATCTCCTTAATTTGGCACATCTATGAAATAATATTTTACATTATGTTTTATACAGTTTTATTATGTATTTTTGTTATTTGGTAAAATACTGCTCGGAAGCTCGATAGGAAAAATCAGACTTGGAAAATGGCAAATCAGCATGCGCGTCGCAACGCACAATGACTTAGCGTCGTGACGCGCCCATGAAGACAAAGACGTCGCAGGCACTGCTTATCGTGTCGCGACACACAAGACTTTAGTTTCGATATGCCCTCATCTTCCAACACGTGTCTACAACTGGCATCCACGTCGCGGCGCGCACAGCTTCAGCATCGCGACATGTCGACAAAAGTTGGCCTATAAATTGAAGCTTTCGGCAGAAGAAATTTTCATATTTTTTTTTCGAATTCTCTATAGATTTTTAGGAAAAGAGTGTCTTGTGTGTTTATTTAAGCTTTCTATAATGTTTTTTTTTCTTTCAGTAAATGAGTAGCTAATTTCTTTTTACTGAGGTAAATGGTGAAATCTTTATAATGAAAACTTAGATCAATCTCTCTTATATTATAATAAATAAGTTGAAATCTAATGATTAAAACTTGATTAAATATGGATTAGTTATTGACATATCTTGTTACCTCATATATGGCTGGTTTTATATATCTTGGCATAACAAGTACCTAATTGGACTTGTTATCGACAGAAATGAACACCACAAATATGGTTGGTTTTATATGTTTTGGCATAATTAATTCCTTAGATAAATTAATTGGGTAACAAGGACAATTTATATATTATAATAAAACTATATTTCTAGATTTGAAATATTAAAATGGATCCCATAACTCCAATATTTTATTTTATTATTGCTTATTGACCTAAACGTTTTCAACTATTTCAACAAATCAAACATTTTTCTTTTCGCTCTACTTATCATTCTATTTTACTGAATCCATTCCATGTGGATCGACCCCAGACTTACCGGGTTATTTTATTACTTCGACACTCTTATACTTATGAGTAAAGAACCACTTTTTGAGCGTGTCATTTATTGTATAGAATATTCTTTAAAGATATTTTTTATACCAATCTGGTGCAGAATGAGTTGGAGTAGAAAACTTTTGGTGTAATAAATATTGATAAAAATGCTATTTTAACACCAAATTAGTGTTAAATTCGGTGCCAATGATTAGAAATGCTCTTAGATATCCAAATATTATTATCCATTCCTCTATAATTTATTTGTGAAGCATCAAAGTGTGAATGAACATCATGTGATCATAAATAATTTTTTTATCACAATAAAAATATAAATAATATAATATTATTAATTAATAAATATATAATAGGACCTTATGCAGAATTAAACACAATAATTTAAGACATATCCTAATTATTGTCTCTATGGATTAACAACATGCATCTTTAAGTCTAAAGCAGATATAAAATATAACAAGATATTAAAGTAATAAATAATCAACATAATAATTTTATTGACGAAGTGTACAACTCATGCGAGTAAAAAATCACTCTAGGTATATAGGCTACCAACCAATCCACTATAACAACAAAACTTATAGCTATGATTTAAGACATATGGTGACAACTTCATCGACTCGAATACCTCTAAACTGTAATAACTCAAAGAACTCTCTGAGCCCGCACCAAGCCACCTTCTTCAGAATCTCTAAAGTCTCTGAGTGGATCAGCCTTGTGAACTTGTAACATCAGAATTATGACTACAAATCTTCCTCCTAAAGAACTCTGAAGACTTAGGAAATTAGGTTAAGGTTGTATTTATGTTTTGATGATCAATCAAAGCTCAATCTCACCAAAATAAAGAAGACAAGTTAGGGTTGTGTTTCTGTTTTAATGGTCAATCAAAGCTCAATCTCACCAAAATAAAGAAGACAAGGAAACAACGAAGTCTCCAAGGTGATTTATCTAGCAGGTTGAAAATAAAAGACGGTGTAGTTCTGAATAATGTGTTTTCAACCATTGATAAGGTGACTTTATGTTTGTTTATATAAGTAGAGTAAATTAATATTTTTCCTTGTGCAAAACTGGCTCAAAAATACGTCCAAAATAATTCAGTCCCGTAATCTCGTTCGAACGCTCATCAAACGCAAGACCAACGTGCAATGTTCCGTAAACTCATTCGAACGCAGTCTCAAACGCACCTTGAACGCAAACACAATGTAAGGTTTTGTTCGCACGAATGTGACATGAACACCACTCGTTCGAACACAACACTAACGCATATCTGATATCTTCATGCACAGTCTGCCAAATACCAGTCCAATTACTCTGAGATCTTCAAGACTCATTACAATTGAACTTATTTTTTTACGGATAATGCCAATAAAAATGGAATTAACAATCTCCCTCTTTGGTACGCCAAAATGGATATTATACTCTCCCTTTTTGTCATGAAATGACAATCGGTAAAAAATAATATACCAATTAAAAATCAAATACAAAAGAATATGCAAACTTAACTTACTCCTCCTCACTAACAATCATACTCAGTTAGCAAAAAGAACACAAAAGAAGAAAAACTTAGAAATATACAATGAAAAATATGCGATGACATGAAACACATAATGAGAAAAAAATAAAAATAAGTCAAAACGACTCAAAACAACACTTCAAACAAGTACAATGATACATAATCAGTACTAAGCTGTTTGTGACATGAAATAATATGTACCACTTTTGGTAATGCTAAATAATACAAGTATGCATATGATGAAAACACCAAAGTATAACAAACATTTACATGAAAAATAAGTGCACAATAAATCACGACTTACGACCTTATTTTACTAGCGGGACACAGCCAACGAAATTACATCTCATGATATACCAAGTCCATAAAATAGATGTTCAAACCTAGCACCAATATGACCTAAAAATAAGTAATGTTGGTTATATGATATAATATTTTCCCTCTAAATATGAGCTCTTAAAATAAACTCTTTCGAGTGAAGGGTTTTTGCCATTATCTTTTGAATTTGGCTCATTGGCTCTTTTACACTTGAGACTTATTTAAATATTTTTTCTCTTTTACAAGGAGATATCATAAGGTTATCTAGTCAAATGTCACACTATTTAGTGAGCTAAGTATGACATATATTATATTCTCAGTTCAAAGACTCATACATGCGACCAATAAGGATGGCAATTTCCAGATCCGGACCCGGATCCGCAAGTTCTTCGGTGGACCCGGGTCCGGATTTGGACCCGGTAAAGAACTTACGGGTCCGGACCCGGGTATATCTGGATCCGGACCCGGGTATATCCGGATCCGGGCCCGGGATCCGCAACTGTCCACTTGTTTGTTTGTTTGTTTTTTTTTAAAGCTCCACTTCCACTTCCACTATTCAATATCAATACCGAGGACAAAAGTCACAAAACCAGAGAGGCAGAAAGTATAAACAAATCATATACTTTGGCCTTATTGCAGAGATACTACTAATTATGCGTTGCAGTATATTATTATTTTTGCTAATCATCCAAGAGTGTGTTGTGTATCTAGTTGATTTCATATGCCACAAGACACAAAAAACTCACCCATTTGCTCTCAGTTGATCACATGTTGAATTCCAGCATCAAGCAACTCAAAATAATGTTCTTTCAATTGTTCAGAGTCTCTTCACTAATGAAAAAATAAACCCAAAAAGCATTGACATTTGTATCACTAATTTCAGTGTTGCATGCCCTACTCTCATCTTTAGCCGCAAGGATAATCAATAAACTTAGACTTGGAAGCAATGTCGTGAGCTTTAATCTCTCAGTAAAAGGCTGAAGTGCAGGATTTTATCAATACCATTGGCTAAAGACATACTCAAAGTACACAAAAACTCTCTGCCTCTCTGGTTTTGTCCTCGGTATGGAACCGGTGGCGGTGAAGATGGTGCTCGGCAGCTCGTGCCGTCATGCGTGAAGACTGAAGATGGGGACTGTGGGCTGCGATACTTTGAGTCGTGATCGTGGTCGTGGAGAACTGAAGAAGATTGAAGAAGCTGAACTGAAGAAGATTGAAGAAGATGAACTGAAGAAGATGTTGGCAACTGGAGTGGGTTGATTTGAGAGTTGAGTTGAGAGATTGAGTCTGATCTGTCTGAGAGGGATTTAGGAATTAGGTTTAGTCGTTTAGGGTTAACCGGTTAAGTACTTAAGTTAAGTTATTTTGTTTTTGTTTTTTTAATTATACCGGGTCCCGGGTACCCGGGTTCGGAAATAACCGGACCTGCATCCGGACCCGGTATAATGTGGGTCTTCCAAAATAAGACATGGATCCGTAATTTTTTTTAGCGGATCCGGGTCTAACCGGACCCAGGCCGAGTCCGGGTCTTTTTGCCATGCCTAGCGACCAAGCCTCAAGACATGAAATGTGTATGTGAGATGTAAGAACAAGAAATGCTAATGGTTTCCATTACACACATTCATGAACACAGAGCATCAAGAAAAATAAAAGCATATTATGTATGCATAATAATATATCCTACATACCATGACCACATGTATATGCTCTTACAAGCCAAAAAACCTTTTTGGCCTTTTTTATTTTTTTTTTGTATTTTTCTCTCTTTTTTTGTATTATTATTATTATTTTTTTTTTACAGAAAATAAGAAAATATGCAACAAAGCTTGTCAATATCCAATGGTACGTGAAGTTGTATTCCCGAGTGCAGATCATACCACCGTCCATTCATAATAGACTATGAAATTTATGTATGGGTTTCCATCTTATATACCAATGGACATATAACAAAAACAAACATACACACTCATATGCAATGAAAACAAAAAAAATATACAGTTGTGCAGAAACATAAAACACACGCACACACATATACAATGAGAAAAAATGAATGCAACATTTAAGAATAGGTATATTGAAGTGCACTATCATCACGCCTTTTAGGTTCAATGCATTCAGAAATCGATGGGAAGTCATCTCACTTCCTTACCCAAACTTTCTTAGGAGTCTCATTCACTTGAGACCTCCTAGTTAGCAGTGCAAGTTTCTCGCTAATGAGTTGAGTCAGTTTAGATAGTGCATAAACTTGAAAAGCTAGATTCGAAGAATCAAACCTATTTGAAACACTCTTAGGCCTTTTCTTTTATTTGTGCAACATGAAGCACTTAGGCCTAATATATCATGACTTGCCACATTGATGACAAACAGACACAAACCTCGGATGAGAGTGAGGTTTACCAACCATACCTCTAAATTGAGGTTAAGTCATAGAATGAGGATAAACAAGATGGATCATATAATGCTCATCAATGGGTTTCCTTCCTAAGTCACGGGGAGGATTCAGTTTAACATGTCCAAACTTGGATTGAGCTGTGACAAACATAGTTTTAGAAGTTGACGTCTTGTCACAACTCGACTCAACAAACACTAATCTTTTCTTTTCATAATGAGGCATACCAATCCACAATACGTGATCCAACTTTTTAGTCCCACTAGAAAATGCAGACAATTGTGTTTTAGCATTCTCAAGTTATGCTTCTAAGAATTTAACTCTATCAACTAGTCATTTATTCATTTTCTCAAGGTCATCAATAATTAAAAGGCTTTTGTAAAGCTTGGCTTGAAGTTCATTCTTTTCTCATTCCACTTCTTTCAGCCTCTTATTGACCTCAATGTTTGTCTTCTTGATAGCTAAGCTCTTATTGAACAGTTCAGTATAAGCTACCAAAAGATCATCATCATCTACATAATTATCGTGGAGAACTCCGAACAAGCATCCATGTCACTAACATTGGTCTCTCTATCACCTACCACACTTGAAGAAAATACAATATAATTGCTTTCTCTTTAGGAGACTCATCAGAAGTATAACCACATTTTGAATAACTATGTGAGGTTGTCATAACTTTCTTGCCCTTAGGCTTTATGTATGTGGGACATACAGATCTTATAGGCCCAAACCCTTCACATTCATGACATTGGATAGCACGAGGTTTGCTATCTTTGTCCTCTCTAGACTCCCTCATACTAAGACTACTATTTCTAAGTTTGTTCTCTCTATCGCTATCAGTGCTACGTCTAGTCTTTTTCATCTTAAGAAATTTTTCGAACTTTTTCACAAACATAGCCATTTCATCATTTATGAGAGTATCATCATCATCATCATCATTAGATGAATCATTGGTAATTTCATTTTCGGTTTTCATCCATACTTTCTTAGGTTTTCTATATTCAAGAAGTTTTCTCTCATAAACCTGAAGGTTTCCTATGAGGTTCTCTAATTTTAGGTTATACAAGTCTTCGTTTTCCTCAATGGTAGTGAATAGTGATCTTTGCTAAAAAAAAACTTTCAGGCAGGGATCTAAAAATTTTCCTAACTATCATATATGTATGAATAGTCTCACATAGGTTAAAGCTGGAGTTAACGATATCATTAATCTCAACGTAAAAGTCCTCAAATGTTTCATCATATTCCATCCTAACGACTTCAAACCTAGTAGCAAGCTCTTGGAGTCTATTATTCTTAACTGAGTGTGTGCCCTAATGCACAATCTGAAGGATGTCTCATGAATCATTGACTATCTCACACATTGATATTCTCCTAAACTCAACGAAGCAAACAACAACATGAATGACATTAATAGCTTTGTTATTTCTATTGCTCGCTTCAAACTCCTCTTTTGTCAAAGTCAGTTTATCCTTAGGGGAAGAAACTCATCAACTATAACCACGAGAGGTTTCCATCCGTGCTCTACTGACATCCAGACCATATCATCTAAGGACTTAAGAAACGCTCTCACGCGAATCTTCCAATGCAAGTACTCAGTCCCATCAAAGAATGGAGATAATTTAAGGGTTTACTTCTCTCCATAGTTAAACGGGTCAAGGATCACAGTCAGACTCTAATACCAATTGAAATTTTAAAATTTGTCTAAGGTTCTGACCTTGTGCGGAATTAAACACAATAATTTAAGACAAGTTCTAATTATTATTTCCATGGATTAACAACATGCACCCTTAAGTGTAAAACATATATTAAATATAGAAAGCTATTAAAGCAATAAAGAATCAACACAATAATTTGGTTGACGAATTGGAAAACTCGTGCGAGTAAAAAACCACTCTAGGTATATAACGAGAAAACTTACAGCGATGGTATTAGACCCATGATGACAACTTCACTGACTTAAATACCTCTAGACTGTAATAACTCGAAGAACTCTCCGAGCTCGTACTAGCAGCCTTCTTCAAAACCTCTAAAATCTCTGAGCGGATCAACCCTGCGAACTCATAACACCAGAATTCTGACTACCAATCTTCCTCCTAAATAACTCCGAAGGCTCATGAAATTGGGTTAAGGTTGTGTTTTTGTATTGATGGTCAATCAAAACTCATTCTCACCAAAATAAAGAAGACAAGGAAACATCGAAGTCTTCAAGATAATTTGTCTAGCAAGTTGAAAACAAAAGATGGTATGGCTCTATATAATTTATTTTCAACCATTGATAAGGTGACTCTATGTTTGTTTATATAGGTAGGGTAAAAGAAGGTTTTTCCTTGTGCAAAACTTGCTCAAAAACGCGTCCAAAATAACCTAGTCCCGTAATCTATTTCGAACGCTCATCAAACACAAATCGAACGCGCACTGTTTTGTAAACTCATTCGAACGCAGTCTCGAACGCACCTCGAACTCAAATACACTGGAAGGTTTCGTTTGCACGGAAAGATGAATGCACTAAGCATGAGAACCTACAAACACCACTTGTTCAAACACAAATACGAATGCAACATAAATGCATATCTGATATCTTCACGCACAGTCTGCAAATATCAGCTCAATAGTTCTGAGAACTTCAAGACTCATTACAACTCAATTGAACTTGTTTTGTTAAGCACAAGGTCAACAAAAATAAAATTAACATAAACATATTAAATATAATTATTATTTATTTAATAATTTTAATATATTTAATATAGCAAAATGTATTATTAACTTGCAGACCTGAATTTTTCCATATGGTGTGATGACCCTTGATTAGCGGGCAGCGAAAACGATTTTGTCAAGATTTGATGGGGACAAAACAAAGGCAAACAAAGATGAAAAGTAAAAGTGTTATTTTCATGTTCAAATTTTAATAAAAGTAAATGATTCTTGGAATGGCTAGTGGTGTCGCCATCCTTGTCGTTGCTTTGCAGGGATCACCGTTCGATCACGTGGGAGCTAATCATGACCGCTGGATGAAGATCCTAGTACGTGTAAGATCATCATAAGGGAATCTGAATAATTGTGATTGCCTGTAAAGTTTACACAGGCTTTTTATTATTTAGCTATTTAAACTTTAAAAGGACCTTCAAATTATTGAGTTTTGTTAATCTATCCGTTTATCAGTCGCTTGAGGAATAAGATAATATAGGCGATCGCTTAAGGCGTCTCAAATCTTTTTCTTCTTTCTTTATTTATTTATTTATTTATCTTTTATTATTTACTTTCCATTTATTTATTTTAGTGATGAAAAAGAATTTTTTTTAAAAAAAGGCTAATGAAAGTAAGTCAAAAATGGACCCCAAATTTGTCCCATTTATTTATTTCCCATTTCATAAGTGAATCCACTATATTGAAATTGAGTTGTTGTCACTTTCACGATCACAATTTCCTCAACATAATGCCAAAGCGATTTTTCATTTTTAGGATTTCAATTTCATCTTTTTAATCAAATACTCTCTATGATTTTTTTTTTTCCAATTTCCCTAAGATAAATGGTCCATTTTTAGGGAGTAAGAATTCATCTGTAGCCTCTCAAATTTCAGAACCGATCTTACCCATAATCGGTACGAAATTATTAAAGTTCAAATTCAAATTTATTAAATTGAAAAATGAGAGTTATTGAATTTGAAATTAATACATAGATTTAAAATTTTTGGGTGGCAATGGGCCGGGTTCAGGGCCGGGCTTTCCCGGATAAAAAAAATTTGTCCTGGCCCGGCTCAATCACCGGATAATCAATCACCAATTCTCTTCATCATACAATTCTCTTCATCGTCATTACATCATCGTAATTAATATTGATCACAGTGAACATGTTGTCAACAAAAACCAGAATCATCCTGGAATGAACCTAAAAATTATATAAAAGAAATCCAACCCACTCAATATAAATTTGCAAAACTCAATAGCATTGATTGTCACTTGCTGAACACCATGAACTGCACCTATACAACTTACTGTGCAGACGAAGACGAGGCAAGGCGAAGTGATGAAGACGAGGCAAGGCGAAGTGATGAAGACGAGGCAAGGCGAGCAGACGATGAGACGAAGAGAAATAGAGAATCAGAGATTGGTGATTGAAAGAAATTGGAAATGTGACTGTGTGAGGCTGAGGCAGATGAGATTGAAAGAAATTGGAAATGTGTGTGTGAGGCAGAGGCTGAAGTCTCAACTGACGAAAAGAGAAAGAAATTAGGGCAAAATGCAAATGGGTATGGGCTGGGCGGTGAGGGATTTTGTGTGTGTTATTTATTTATTTATTTATTTATTTAAGCCCGGGTCGGGACTGGGCTTAAATTGTCCAGCCCGGATCGGGCCCGAGCCGGGTTCGGTTTCTAAGGCCGAGCCGGGCTTCAGGCTTTTCTACCAAGCATAATGTTATCCATTCAAGATCAATAGTCTAATTCCAATTTTATTGTCTTAATATCGAGTGTAGATGTGCCTAGACCTGGCCAACGGTTCGGTTCAATTTCAGAATTGAACCGAATCGTCTGATTCATGGTTCTAGGAATCTGGAATTAGAAAAAAAAAAGTGATTTGGTTTCAGTTTGAACCGAATCAAATCGAAACCGAATCAGAACTTTAAGATTATGATTTCAAAACCGAATCGAAATGAATTTTGATTCGGTTCCGATTTTGGAACCGACACTGAATGGAATCGTAATCTAATTTAATTTCGATTCCGAACTAAAACCTTACCCGGGCCTAGACGTGCCGTCAGAGAATTAGAATAGAACCAGATACAGAGATGCATTGAACTGGAATTTTCTTTTGAACTACATAATTGAAACTGGTTTTCAAGTCAATTTAATTCATATTCTTTTTAAAATTGCATTTTTTATTTATTTCCTCCTATGATACACTATACACGTGTCCAATTATCAGAGTTATTGGAGACGGGTACGTAATTGTTTTTGACACGTGTGTGTATATCTTCTTGCAAAATTCAAACTTTCAACGACCATTACATGGAAAAAAATCATTAACAATTTCTTCTCTTGAAAATAAATACTTCACTATTATTTTTTTAGAAAATGTTCTATGGATCCTTAAAATTATCAATTTTACACCTGAAATTAAATAAAAGTTTGAAAAAATCACAACACGTTTTAATTTTTTTTTGGTAGATGTTGTAAAAATATATAATTTTCTATCAAAGTTACAAAAAGTGCATCATTTTATATCCAAAAACTTGCAAAAGTTATACTTTTAAAACTTCGGGAGAAATATGATAATTTAAAATATATTGTTCAAACTTTCACATAATTTCGAGTGGAAATTGGGTAATTTTCATTTTTTAATTACCTACTAGGCTCTTGGGTAAACATTATCTCCATTCCCGACCGATATTTATATATTGCAATGAAAAATTATCCATAATTATAATTATTTTTTTTTGACAATTTTTCATTTATGATCCACACCATTCAATACAGGATCCCGAAACCTTATCGAAATTCGAGATTTTCTATTAATATTGAACACTATGATCATATGGTTAATTATTAAAAAAAAAAGAATCTAATAGAGAATTATGAAAATATAGGAACTATATAACATTCTTCCTTTTATTTTTTGCAACACCCTATTACCAATGTTGTTTTATAGTCTTAATTGAAATTCTAATATGCAGTTTAAGAGGGTGAATTGGATATTTAGATATATTAAGTATAATATGTTAAGCAACCCAATTACAATAAACTAAAACAATTCAATTGACACAAACATTGAATAATAATAAGAGCAATTTTAAGTAAGAGAGTAAGGGAAGAAAAATTTAACACAATGATTTCTATGTGGTTCGGTAAATCTGTCTACATCCAAACCTCTAACCAAACGCACTTGAGGATTTCATTATCATTTGTCTTATACCCAAAGGCTCTCTTATAATTGACTTCAAAGGTATCAATGAATCTCTTCATAAATTGACTTCCCAAGGTTTTTAATCAAATCTCTTCCTAATTAACTTTATTTCCCAAGTAAATTTTACATTCAAGAACTCTAAATACAAAAACTTTTCACAAGAGTTAACTCCAAATTAATAGATACACAAATTCTAACTCAAATTACGTATGATTACAAGAATTAGCAAGTGAAAGCTCAGAGATATTTTTAAATATGATATACAAGTGATAAAAATACCCTCAAATCTTATTCTAACGGAAATAATTGAATTTATATAATGCCCATTGAAAAATTAGTCGTTATGAACAAATATAAAAAATTTACATATAATCGATTTCTCATATCCCTGAATCAGTCTCCCAGTTTAGCTAGCATTTAGAGAGAAATCTAAATGGAATCAGTCTCTCACTTTCATGAACTGGACATCCAATTCAACCAGTCTATTGATTTGATATTTCCGATAGACTATGAACCGACTGGAACCTTAGCCAAAGTTTAAAAAACTTTCATTTAGGTCCCTAGACCTTGAAACTTTGAAAACACTGTAAAATGGTTCACAATGATTAACATATAGAGTACGATGCGAATGATTCTTCTTCGTTCTTATGTGTATGCATAAGCGTATTACTAAGAGCTTTAAAAATTTCATGAATCTCCTCTTTAGGAACTCCACTTGATCTTCCCTATATTACTCATCACTAAGAAAGACACGTGTGGGTCAGTTTGATGCTCTTGTTTTTCGTAAGATTATGATCAAGAACACAATCAAAACCCTTTTGATTATGTTATGTTGTTTCCCTTGTTACAAAAATGATTTCTACAACCCTGAAATTGTTCTGAAACTTACGACCATAGTAAGCTAATTTTTCTTTGCAATATTTGACCGCATGGTCCTATTTTGTCTCTCAATTTACGTTAAATGTGATTTTTTACACCCCATTCCTATGAGGCCATTTGTTCACTTTGGGATTTCGGCAGAGGTGTTCGAGGCTGCTCTCCGGACAGTCTCACACAGTTTTATCCCTATAGAGAGCCTCACCCACGTGAATAGTGGTTATCAGCATGTCCGACTCTCACCATGACTTTTCAGAGTTTTAGGAATATTGAGTGACATATAGGCAATTGGTGAGGCTCGAACCTTAGACTTGAAAATCCTTGTAAGGTTCTTAACCTCACTTATGATGCCACCAAGCCAACTTCGCCAGGTGGCACCATACGGTGACTTAAGAACCATATAAAGGACTTTGAGGTCATTGGTTCAAGTCACCATAATGGCTTATATGCGACTCAATATTTCTAAAGCTTCGAATAGCCATGGTGGAGTCATACATACCTATTTACCGCTTATCACACCCCAAACCTAACATTTTGCTAGTCCTCGAGTAAAACAAACAAAAATAAAATGAAATAAACGATCTAAGATTAAATTTGTTGGGATTGGTGCTGAGAGCACCAATTTCTTTTGTACTTCCCTATAAATACTTATGTAAATATTTTATTATGAATAAAATAAGTAGTTTCTATAATATAATATCTCTTTATATATGGTAATGACGTAATTGACCTTAGAATGATTAGTTATGATACAGTTGCAAAAACGTCGCAACTGACATTAAGTTGTATCATAACATTATCATTTATTTAACAGTTACTGGTCAAGATTTATATTACTTGGTCAGTAAGTAAACCCGCTGAGACCGATATATGTCGTATATTGAAATCTTAGATTTCAATGGTTGATTCTCAATGAACCACGAGTCTCGGAGACTCGTATAGACATGTAGGTGTTTATATCATATAAACACTAAACGAATCACCGAAGATTCTTAATGGATGTTACACCATCGTCAATAATAATCTTCTCGGGTTGAGTAACATAATGATTCTTTGACTTGAGATATCACTGTGGATATATGATATATCCTCCATACTTTGATGGCAGTCACGTCACAGTGGATTTATACATACCTATTTATCGCTATCACACCCCCAAACCTAATATTTTGCTAGTCCTCGAGCAAAATAAACAAAAATGAAATGAAATAAACGATCTAAGATTAAATTTGTTGGGATTGGTTCTCAAAACACCAATTTCTTTTGTATTTCCCTATAAATACTTATATAAATATTTTATTATGAATAAAATAAGCAGTTTCTATAATATAATATCTCTTTATATATGGTAAAAACGTAATTGACATTAGAATGATTAGTTATGATATAGTTGCAAAACCCTAAGTATATAAGGTTTCTTTTTCATTTGCTTCACACTTTAGGTTAAGCCTCCAAAACATAAAAAAAAGAGACTTGAGAGAAAAGGAGAAGAAACCAAGAAGAAAATGTAGAAATCTTGAAAATTAGTAAGTATTTCCAACTTTCCATTAGAAGAAAAATTATTTCTTTTATTCTTGGCAACAACATATATTGTTCATAAGGTTTTCTATTCTTTTATCTTTGTGTTATGAAGTTTGGAAGCTTGAATGAAAAATGTTTGCATGTATGTATTTAAAGTAAGCTTCTAAATGGTGTATAAGCTTTCTTTTGATTATTTGATGATCTTGTTGTCATTCTAGAGTTCTTGGGCCACTCATTGATGAACCATAATTGTTCTTGAGTTGTTTCAAAGTGGTGAGACTTGTTTTTTATTTGGTGTTGTAGAGATTAGATTAAATTATTGGATTTTGTTAATTTTGATTAATTTAAGAAATTAGGATTTTTAACCTAAACCAAAATTATGGATTTTTCATATATATGTTGTATTTTGATATATATATATATATATATATATAAGATATACAAATCATTTTGGAATTGATTGGAAATCATCCAAGCTTGTTTTGACAAAATTGGACACAAATGCACAAAATGGGCTTCTCAGCAATTTGGAGTAAAATTGAGATTTTTGTTGTGAGTAGGGGTGAGCAAAATCGGTTTCAGTTCCGGTTCCGCGTGGAACCAGAACCTACCCAATTAAATAGGGTACCCTATTAATAAGGGTGGCAATGGGCCGGGCCAGGCCGGCTTTTGCAAGCCCGGCCCGAGCCCGGCCAACAAAAAAAATATATTTACACACTATATACAAAGACAATTTATAAATAAATCACAAGTTTCATTGATAAATTAACAATTTAAATGCTAAAAATAAATAAAAATGATATAAACATATTAAATATATATATATATATTTATGTTTTTTTTTAATTTTGGCCCGGGCCGGGTCGGGCCCGGGCCAAAATAGGAAAGCCCGGCCCGGGCCCGGGCCCGGACCCGAGTCGGGCTTTCATTTTAAGGCCCGACCCGGGCTTTTTCCACCACTGGCCGGGCCAAAGCCCGTCGGACCGGGCCGGGCCGCGGGCTAAACTGCCACCCTTACCTTATAATTGGTTCCAATTCGATTACGCGTGGAACCGGAACCTATCCAATTAAATAGGGTACCATATTAATTGGTTCCAATTCAGTTCCCCGTGGAACCGGAACCTACACAATTAAATAAGATAACCTATTAATCGGTTCTAATTTGGTTCCGATCCGGTTATGATTTTCCCTATTTATATTTTATTGTCAAACTTTGAAAATACAATTATTTCTCACACTGGAATATTACATAATATTATTGACAATTGTCCATACATAAATAAAATAATAAATAAAATTGCATATTACATAATTTTTTTCACTCAATACATAATATTTTTATAGGAAGTGCCTATGTTTAAATTGGGTTTTTATTGAGTTATAATTTGGGTTATGAAATTGGATTTTAATTGGGTTTTAATTTGGGTTATGAAATTGGGTTTAAATTGGGTTTTAAAATTGGTTATGAAATTAGGTTTAAATTAGGCTTTGATTTGGGTTATCAAATTGAGTTTAAATTGGGTTTTAAAATTTGTTACGAAATTGGATTTTAATTTGGTTCCGAAATTAATTCTAAATTATGTTCCCAAAATAGGTTTCGGTTCTTGTTCCGAAATTCGGTTCCCAAAATAGGTTCTGGTTCCGGTTCTGAAATTCGATTCCCAAAACAGGTTCCGGTTCTAAAATTCAGTTCCGGTTCTGACCATTTTGGAACCGAAATCGGATCAGTTAAAATCAGTTCCTTCAATTTGGAACCAAAATTGGACCGAATACAACCGGTTCCGGTTCCAAACTCGAAAAATCGGTCCGGTTCCAACCGATTTCGAGTAGAACCGGAACCGGTGCTTAGCCCTAGTTGTGAGTTTTATTTTGATCTATGTGACATGTATAAATCATTTTGGTAGTGATTTGAAATCACTTAAATTTTTATTTAACAAATTAGGACTAAAATGATCAAAATATAAACATTTGGGCATCTTACGGTAATTAAGGGGAAATCCTAGATTTTGGGTAAAAACCAAATTTTTTAGTATTGAGTAATTAGAATAAATTAGTTTAATTTAAATACCTAAGAAAAAGTATTGAAATCGAAAAAATTTGATTTTTCGCGTTCCGCTACGTTACCCGATAATACCCCCTAAAAACCCCCTACAAAATTAACCTAAGCCACACTCGTAGGGATCACGATTGCATTTAGCGTATGCAACAAGCCTTTAAACCCCTAGATGACCCTCGTGGACGAGTTATAGTCTGGTGAGGGTTTACAGCGACGACACCGCAAACGTCAATCAAATGCACATGCAATCATGCAAAACTAAATAAACAGATAAAAGAACAAAACAAACAATCATGGTAGTTATATACACAATGTCCTCAGAGATTGTCCAACAACGAAGTCAAATGAACCTTCAAAATGCACACTACATCTTAAATCCATCTATTTGAATAAACTATCTAAATCAGACTCCAAGTGTGTTTGTGTAAAAAGATCTGTTCACAACAATGATTCTAAGTAAGTTAACTCGATGATTTTGTCTCAAAACTTGGTAGTTGATGGGTCTAACCAACCTAAATATCTAAAAAGATTGTTCTGTCTGCCTATATACACTTAGTGTGGTATGAAAGACTTTATTGCACCATATTTTTTCTTTTTTCTTTTTTTATTCTTTTATTCTTTTTATTTTTTTAGACTCACATACCCTTTAAGGTATCATTTCTCCTCATGGTGGTCCTAATACTCGCCCATGGGTAACTTCACGCTTATCGATTATAGGTGGTCTTTTTTTTTATAAGGAAAGTAATATCATACCACACATCATAATTGAATGCAGATAGAAACAAATATTCAGGCAAATAGTCATTCATCATTCACCGATTCTTTTAACTAGTCACTTCGTCAACTCCCTAGTATCTTACTGCTATAGAGCTATTTTCTAGTGCATAAGAGTCTGACCTAGATACTCTGCTCAAGTTATAGGATAAAAGAAAAGTTAGCCTTTATCGTTTCCTAAAACTTCACATTGAGACAAACAACCTAATTATCGTTTCCTAAAACTTCACATTAATTTTAAAAGTTTTTTTAAAAAGATTAAAAAATATAAGATTAAAAAAAACTCATTTTTAGCACTCTGGAATTTTCATTCCAGAGAGCTGATCATAAAAGCAAGCTTTTTAAGCGCGCTACAGTGCGCGCACACTGTAGCATTGTGTTGATGTGTGAGCTGAATTTTGTATTAATCTGATTTTGAGCTTCCAGACTCCGATTCAGCCCCGGGTTTTTCCTATACACTCGTAATGGAATATAATATTTTATTAAATTTTTTAAAATTACACTCATACTTGATATCCACGGGTTAGACCCACTTTTGCTGCGAGAGGCGCTGATCTGGCCCTAGAGGTTCCACAACTGTCCCAACTGAATGGTATCAGTAGCAAGGCTTAACCACACAACACATGTTTTTGAATTTATGCCATAGTAATTTTAATTTAATTATACATAAGTCATATTGGATATGTATTGTATGTTTTAAATTAAAATTTTGACCTAATTAAATTAATGACTTGATTGTCATAAATCTCTCATGATTAGGTGATTACTTTATTTTAAGTAATAGTATTAGTAATGTTGGAGTATTATTAAAAAGCCCGTCTTGTCAATACGGAGATGAATGAGTTCTTACTACTTATATCCAATATTGTCATGAGTGCGAGGGTATAAGTGTTCAAAACTTAGGTTGCTCCGGTAAAATATTAGATATAGCGTGATGAGTTAATGCAGTCACCCAATATCGTCATTAGTGTGAGGGTGTACATACGAAGCTCATTAGTGCACATTGACAAGTATACACCTAGAACACGTCTTAATCCAATATCTTCATTAGTGTGAGGATAAGAAACGATTCAGGACCAAACTAGGAGTCACATGAATGTGATTGACCTTATAGGTCTACTTAATGAGTTTATAAAGGCCAATACCATCATTATTGTGAGGCTGGAGTAAATGTCATGGGATCCACTTCCCGCTATGAAATTTTGATAAATTTCTATTTTTCCGTTAAGGGAAATTACGGAATTACGTAAAGTAGTGGGATGATACTAATAGATTTAAAATTCCAGAATTAATTAGTGTTATTATTTTTGAAATGAAAACTGTTCTGCTACTATTTAAAATATTGTCTTGTAAATGGCTGCCTCTAATCCATTGATGAAATTTTGGATACCAATAAACTAAAAAAAAGATGAGAATTATTTCAAATGGGAAATGAAAATACGCCTTGTCTTGAAATTTGAAAAGTTGACTTATGTCACTGCCAATCCACTGCCTGTTAAAATCGATCATGATTCCACTCCAGAAGAGCGAGAAACTTTTAATATATGGAAGAATGATAACCTGAAGGTGAAGCTTGCTAGCATTGGAATCAATATTGATCTTGGAGTCAAGCTTGCTAATCCTTGGAAGTTCTCCAAACATTTCAAGAAAGAGAAGAGATTGGATCTTTGAATCAACCTTACTAGGTAAGTTTGATCTTCTCTAAAAGCTATATTTTTCATTAGTGAGACATATAGTGTTGAATTATGTATTAGATATATAATGTTGAAATTAGGTTAATTAATTGTGTTAGAATTCTTTGGAAGTATAAACACAATATGCTTGTAATTAGGGCAAAATATTTATCTTAGACATAGACATAAAATTAGAGTTTTGAACTCTATATTAAATCTTAGAGCTATGACTACCATTCTAGAATTACTTGACCATCTTTGGGTGACCTAAAGTTATTCACCAGTCACTTTATTGTGGAATTCTAATTTGGTTTGTATTTTAGATTCAAAATTTACGCAAGTGCGTATTTAGAATAAATTTATATTTTTGTAAAAATATTTGATATTTTGAAAAACTTGATTTTTATTCTATAGCATGTGTTGATGTTATTTTTGAAATTAAAATTATTTTGGGTGATTTTAAAAATATTTTTGAAAAGATTAAAAAATATAAGATTACAAAAAACTCATTTTCAGCTCTTTGGAAATTTCATTCCAGAGAGTTGATCATAAAAGCAAGCTCTTTAAGCTTGCTACAGTGCGCACGCACTGTAGCAAGTTAGGTAAGAACAGTGCATACGGGTACTATAGCGCGCATGCACTGTAGCATACGTGTGTGATGTGTGAGCTGAATGTTTTTTAATCCGAATTTGAGCTTCCGGACTCCAATTCAGCCCCGATTTTTTCCTATACACTCGTAATGGAATACAGTATTTCATTAAATTTTTTAAAATTAAACCCATGCTTGATATCCACAGGTTAGATCCATTTCCGTTGCGCGGGGCACCGATCCGACCCTAGGGGTTCCACAATTGTCCCAACATATATGTATATGATTCATAATTTGATTAGATACACATTAGGTTTAATGGAAATTTGACACATGCCAATAAATAATTATTTATAAATTAAAAGTTAATTAATTTAGTAATTATTTATTGTAATTATTCATTAGAATATTCTTGGAATATTCCAAGCTTATAAGATAAGCTTGAAATATGGCAAAATAATAAACATATATTTGAAGCAATTTTTGGCATCATATTTGGTCATATATTGAAATGATCAAAATGATAAAAATAACTTTCCCCTATATAAAGTCATAATTTCGACTATTTGAGTTTTTTTGTAGGCTTGTAAATTTTTCTATGATTTTGTTCTTGAGAGATAGAGTAAAATTAGATCTTTGTTAGGGTTTGATCAATTCACCAAAATTAGAGAATGTGGAAGAATAATTTGAAGTAACCAAAGCCTAAATTGGAGAAATTAAGGTAATTTCTAATTTTATTTAGTTGAAATAATTTGTTTATGTTTCCAATTAATTATATTTGATATAATTGAAGTTCTTTCATTATTTGGTGTTATTTAATATGTAGAAACCCTAATAGGATAGCCTTATTGCATGTGTAAAATTAATTTGACTAATTAAGTGTAATTAGGTCAAATTATGGTGTAGGATCTAAATTATCATTCTAGAGTTGCTTAAGCTACTCCTTAAGAGGGTTGTGAAAGATTTTAGCAACATTACAACACCACTCACTGAAGTTATAAATAAAAATGTTGGTTTTCATTGGGGAGGAACAAGAGAGTGCATTTACACTTCTTAAGGGTTGTTTATGTACTACACTTGTTTTAGCCTTGCCTAATTTTAACCAAACCTTCGAGATTGAGTGTGATGCCTCAAGTATTGGCATTGGAGTAGTTTTGATGCAGGATCGACGTCCCATAGTTTTCTTTAGCGAAAAATTAAATGGCGCAGCTTTGAGTTACCCGATCTACGAAAAGGAATTTTATGCCTTAGTCAAAGCAATGGAGACTTGGCATCATTATCTATGGCCAAGGAGTTCGTGATTCACACTGACCATGAATCCCTGAAGCATATCAAATGCGAAGGAAAGCTCATCAAAAGGCATGCCAAATGGATAGATTTCGTAGAGACCTTCCCATATGTCATTCGATATTAGCAATGTAAGGAGAATGTGGTTGCCGATTCATTGTCACGAAGGTATGATCTTATTACATCATTGAGTTCCAAATTTCTTGGCTTTGAATTTACAAAAGACTTATAAATGAATGAATGACTTTGTTGAGATTTACAATGTATGTGAAAAAGGCGCATATGGTAAATTTTACAAACATGACGATTTTCTGTTTAAATAGAATAAATTGTGTGTGTCTAGTTGTTCCATACATGAGTTATTGGAGCATGAAGCACATAAAAGGGGTCTTATAGGTATTTTAATGTTAAGAAAATACTGGAAATCTTGCATGAACACTTTTTTGGCCTAAAATAAAGCAACATTTCATGTGCATTTTTTATGGGTGCATTACTTGCAGGAAAGCAAAATCTAAAGTTCAACCACATGAGCTTTATACATTGTTACCTATTCCCCAGACACCTTGGGTAGATGTTTCCATGTACTTTGTATTAGGGTTGCCTAGATCGAAAATGGGCGAGATTATTTTTTTGTTATGGTTGATCGTTTTAACAATATGTCACACTTTATTACATGTCACAATTAGATGATACCACACACATTGATGAAATATTATTTCGAGGGGTTGTACGATTACATGAAGTGCCTAGGAGTATAGTATCAAACATGGATGCAACTTTTGTAAGTCACTTTTGGAAAATTTTATGGGGTAAGATGGGAACAAAACTTTTGTTTTCCTCCACTTGTCACCCACATACTAATAGTCAGACCAAAGTCATTAATAGGACTTCGTCTCAACTACTTCGTACTATTATTTTTAAGAATTTGAAGTCAATGGAAGAATATTTATTTTTCATTGAGTTTGCATATAATTGTAGTATTCATTCCACTACTTCTTATTCTCTTTTTGAAATTATGTATGGTTTTAACCCACTAACGCCTCTAGATTATTGCCTTTGCCCATTGATGAGAGGGTTACCATGGATGGTAATGGCAAGGCCGACTTGGTCAAGTCTATTCATGAGAAGGCAAGAAAGCACATTGAGAAAAAAAAATAAACAGTATGCTCTCACGCCAACAGGGTAGACACCATGCATCATTCGAACCATATGATTGGGTTTGGGTGCATGTGCGGAATGAGAGATTTCCAAAGCAACGCCAGTCCAAGCTCTAACCGAAAGGCAATAGCCCATTTCAGATACTTGAGAAGATCAATAACAACACCTATAAAATGGATCGTACAGATGAGTATAATATTTACCTCATTTAATGTTTCTGATCTATCTTTGTTTGATGCAGATTTGAGGTCGAATCTTTTTAAGGAGAGGGGAAATGATGAGACCCAAGATGTAGCCTAGGGTGGACAAGGACAGACTAATATTGTGCACGTTCCAAAGGGCCTAATCACTAAGTCTTGAGCTAAGAGGATCCATGAAGCAATACATGGACTAGTTCAGAAGGTTATAAGCGACTATTCACAACTTACATGGCAATCCTCTACTACATTGAATATGGGCTTGGAGATGGATGATCTTATGAGGGTGAACCTTATGCAGTCCGTGGTGCAGCCTGATACTTAGGCTTACTTTACCACATTTTTTTGTTTGTTTGTTTATTGTTATTTTATTTGGGCGTGACATTTATTTTAATTCAGCCCTTTTTTATTTGTATTAGCGTATTACTTATAGTCAATTATTATGATTAGGAATTAGGTTAAGCATACATAGGTATGCATGTGGGGTTAGCATATTTTAGTTTTAGGATATACGCATGTTGGAGTTTTCTTATTTGTGGGATTAGGCTTTTGGTTAAAGCCTCCTTATAAAAGACTAATTTTGGCTATGTTTTTAAAAACAACCTATCTTTTAATAAAATACATATTTTCGTGAGATTGTGATCAATCCTCAACTTGTTCTCATTGAATTTAGATTATCAAAGGTTTGCTAACCCTTTTATGGTACCCCAATTAGCACTCTAGGTTTCTATCAGTGTTTGAAAATGCACCATCTAGGCGGTGCGTTTTCACTATTCGACTCAGTTCCGTAGCGATTACCACCTTATCGGTGGTGGTAATCATACAGCTAAGTAGTCGGCGTGAAATCGGTGCCTAGGCGCCGACTTTGCCTGCACTTGGTGTTATGGTTAGTGCTCGGAGTGTCAATCTGGATCGTATTTATGTCCGATTCATGAATACGAACAATTCATTTTTCCATAATATTACTTATTTATGATAGCACTTCTTGATTTTATATACATATTCTATCTAATTACGATTACATTGAAACTAAATATGATTTAGTGATATGTATATATTATACAAAGATCCGATAATATATTTATAGTGCGCAGTTACAGAGTAGTTTGTAATTGACATTGGGAAGTGTCACTACTAAAAGTATATTATCAAATAAAGTTCATGGTCAAGATTTACTAACACGAGTCAGTTAGTAAAATCTGTTGAGACCAGTACATGTCGTATATCGAGACTTGGTCCGATGGTTTATCCCAATGAATCATGAGTCTTGGGAGACTCGTATAGATATATAGGTGTTTATTTGATAAACATTGAACGACTCACTGAAGATTTCCTAATAAATGGTACACCAACGTCAATAGGAATCTTCTCGAGTCGAGTAGCATAATGGTCCTCCGACATGAGATACCACTGTGGATATATGAGTTATCCTCCAAACTTTGATGGCAGTCACGTCACCGATCTATTTAGATCAGACCTCCGCCTGTTCGTTGAGTGTGGACTGATGCTCATGATATCCTGTGAGTATCAGATAGAATCCGTCAGTCATGTGTACAAGGCATAGGTATCATGTACGTATTTGCGATCTAGTAAATCCATGGACGTGGTATACTTCGGAAGCGAGTTCCGAGTGTATTTAGAGATCGTAAATTTAAAAGTTGACTATATTATACCTTAGGAATTTGACGTTCTTCTCTATATCCCCAGTATAATATTGATAGCCTGTGACGAATGGATTATACGTATGCAATGACCTCGACTTGCATAGTTTATCAAGATTATCCGTGGTTGTCATAATTCATGAGCGAGTGGATTATGGACACGAAATTGGATTTCGTGACGGATAAACCTAAACTTAGAGAGTCCCACAATATGAAGTGTACTCGTTGAGCATTTGGGTAATGCGTTATAAATAATATAGATTATTCATAATACTTCACCGAATTAAATGAGTTAATTTGAGTCGTTTAAACGGTTAAACGAAAATACATGTATTATGGGCATTTCGGTCATTTGATAATTAATGTGTATTTGTATTTGATACAAAATTTGATTTGATACATATTAATTATTTGTCAAATGAGATTTTGACACATGCCATTAATATATGTATTTGTTATTTAATGTAAATAAAAATACGTATATAATAACAATCACATTAATTAATTATTTACATGTTTAAATGTTAAATATCTAGATAATTAAATTATTTCAATATTATATAATTGTTATATAATATGTTTGATTATTATTGGTTATATGTGGCATGATTTTATTAATCTTAATGTTTACAAATTGGATTTGTTAACTTTAAGGTTATTATTATTAATTTATTAGATTAATTGACCAAATGATCAAAATACCCTTCTTTAAACATCCTAAGTCGGTTTTGGCTTACTATTTAAAGTTGAAAATTTTGTTTTATCTTTAATCAAGCTCCCATGGCCGAACCTATCTTCAAAAATAGTTCCCAAAATTTTCTTGAAGATACAAAGAAGAAATTCAAGAAAAAGTTTAAGGAAATTACAAGATTTGGAGGTAATCTTCAATAATCTTAAACTTAGAAAGCTTGTTTCTTGTTCTTGAATATCTAGAATAGTTATAGGGTTTCTTCCTTTATTATATTTTGGGGCTTTTTGATTTGGAGGATGGATTTGGAGGATAGATGTATGTGTGAAGTTTGATTGGATGATATTAGTGTAATATTGAATCAATTTTATCATTTGATGAATTTTTTACATTCTAGAGTGTTATGACCACTCTTTTAACTCCTAGAATTGTTCTTGAGTTCTTCATAGGTGGTGGCTTTGGTTGGTGTTAATGTTGATATGATTAATGTTGAGAAAAATGGATTTAAAGCATGAAAAATGATATTTTTGGTTACCCTGGATTTTCTGTGATTTTGGGAATTGGAAAAATTTCCAGAAATTATTTCGGAGTTGAAATATACGAAAACGGTAAAAAACGGCGTTACCGGGTGAGTTTCGGGCTTACTAGGTGTCGGCTGTCCAAACAGTGAATTGGTCACTGTTTGGGCAGCCCATGAACTGCCCAAGCACTATTGGAGCTGACCTGGGTAGCCCCCATGTGTGTTGGTTGGTCGGTTTGGACAAAAACATGTTTTATGCCATTTTACGGAAAAACATTTTCATAAACGTTTCGTGATGTTTCTAACATATTTATGTCGTTATTTGATATCGAATAAATATGTTTAGGTGAAATATGAATGAATTATTCATATTGGATATTGAATAATTTATTTGGTAATTTTAAAAAGTTTTAAAGTTACGATTGGCCCAAACTGCGAGCTTCCGCTGCGCCCGCGCTAAAACCCCAACACTCGGCCGTGAATCGACCCTATTTTTTTTGCTCAAAACTATGACGTTTTGGGGTTCAATAATACCCTAAAGCGCAACGTTTTGGGGGTTTATTTTGACCCATAATATAAATTTGTTTTGGCCAGCTCTCTTTTTCTCTCTGGCCTATACACATTTTTTTTTGCTCAACTTTTTCTCTGCTTCTCCTTCGAACTGCTTATGCCTGCATACGATAATTTTTTTTTGATTTGTCAACAAAAAAATTGATTCAAAAGATGAAGGACATGACTTTTGTTATAACTAATTGACTACAATCAAATTTTGTTAATTTGACCTAAAATCCTAAATATAATTACTCATTATAATTTTCGTTTTGAGTGTTTTTTATTGTTAACAAAAAAATTAATGAAATATTAGTAGTTATTTAATTTTTTAATAAATCTGATTAAAGTAAATAAATTTTAGGGTTTATGATGATAATTAAATAATTAATGATTACTTGGGCATATTAATTAATAACTAATTAGCTATTAGTATATAGTATATAGTAGTAATTACTAATTAATTGATTCATTCTTAGTAGGACATGACTTCTTCTTCCACGGCCTCTAATTCAAAGTGTAGTTTTTTTCCTTAAACGAAACTCAAATGACGTTGGATGGGAGTATGAGGCTTTAGTGGATCCAAATAACTTGGATAAAGTTAAATGCAAGTTATGTTTGAAAACATTTTCTAGAGGAGTTTACATAATGAAAGAACATATTGGGCATATATCGGGGAATGTTGCAAAATATCCAAAGTCCAGTAAAAGAGGATCAGAAGAAATGTAGACAAGCTACTTTAGAGGCAAGGAATAAAAAAAAAGCATGTGAGTGAGATAAGACAATGAGTTACTATTGAGGCAATGAAGAAGATGAAATTCATGAAATAAAAGAATGGTTAGATTCAAGATCCCATCGCATCACGGCCATTTGGATAGGTGGACAGTGGTAACCCCTCCTGATTTTTCAATTAGTGATTGTAAAACAATACGTTAATAAAATATTAATGAAGCATTTTTTAAAGAAAAGACACATAATGTGAAGCGATTTGCTGCTAAGATGAAATTGGATGTATTGCTCGCAAAAGATGTTATTAATGTACACGGATGGATTGTTGAGGGTGGTGAATCTGGTGATGAAGAAGAAGTATAGTCTGAATCGAGGCTTACTTGGAGGATGGTTGGAGAAGCATCTGAGACAGGTGTAATGTTACAACTTTAAAATTTTTTTTTATTCTGATGAATTACCTAAGGATAATGAGTTTGAACCGAATGAAGAAGAATTATAAGATGATTAAAAAAGATTTAGTAACTTTAACTTTATTAAAGGATGGGGAACTTTAACTTTAACTGTAATTTTGGACTTGGTTAAAGGATGGTTGATGGATTGACCAATGATTTTGATGTTTGATATGGTTGATTGAGTTTGAATTTATATTTTATTACAATTTGATTGAATTTTTATGATTTGGATTATTTATGATGTTGGAAAATATTAGATTTTAACTGTTTGCTGACTAATTACCTAGGCCCTGCCTAGGCGCCCTAGGTGCTATACGTTGGGTCACCGTCAGACTAACGCCTAGCGCGTTTTAGAATACTAGTTTATGTTACTTGTTCTTCAAAGGTTTAGAGTTTGAACCCAAACTATCTTGCCTTTATTGGGAAAGATTTCAATCTCGTGTGGATTTGTTTGGCTTGTTCCAAGCAGGTTCTCATCATATCATTGCTCTTCTCTTTCGTTTTGCTAATGGCAAAGGGAATACTTATCTAGGGGGAGAAATCATGTTTTATTGATTACCTTCTACTTCTCACATTTTGTTGCTAATGCCAAAAGAGGAGAAATAATTGTGAGTTAAATATTGTGCTATATATGTTTTCATTTATATATTTAGCAAAATGGGAAAATTATCAAATATGGAGAAAATGTTTAGATCAATTTAATCAATTTAATGAAAATATCAAATGCGCTACCTCAATTTAAATAATCTTTCTTATTAAGTTTTAATTGAATATTTATTTAGAACAAAAAATAT